>JAURVB010001262.1:0-129761 GCA_033002965.1 Piper betle | reverse complement strand
ACTTTAGCAGCATAGAAACAAAGTTAAATTAAACAGACATCCCAAAAGTGAAACGATCCAAAACCTACAACGCCAAAACTAGTGCCCGGCCATCCTCATTCGCCGCCCTTGTTGTAAACAAAAGTAAGGCCACATCTACCGCAGTAATGGCGATCGAAGTGGTTGGCCATGAAGATCCCCGCCCCGCAGCCTTTGTTGGGGCACTCCTTCCTCAGGCGCTGGACCTTGCCCGATTCATCGACCTTGTAGAACTGCAGGACGGCAAGCTTGACCTTCTTCTTCTTGTGCTTGATCTTCTTGGGCTTGGTGTAGGTCTTCTTCTTGCGCTTCTTGGCGCCGCCGCGGAGGCGGAGGACGAGGTGGAGGGTGGACTCCTTCTGGATGTTGTAGTCGGCGAGGGTGCGGCCGTCCTCGAGCTGCTTGCCGGCGAATATGAGGCGCTGCTGGTCCGGCGGGATGCCCTCCTTGTCCTGGATCTTGGCCTTGACGTTGTCGATGGTGTCCGACGACTCCACCTCGAGGGTGATCGTCTTTCCCGTGAGGGTCTTCACGAAGATCTGCATCTTGATCGCCGCCGGTCCACCGCAGAGTGCGTTACCGGAGGCTAGGGTTTGAGATGGTAAGGGCGGGCGCGTGTGTATATATTATCGTTGGCCATAGTGGGCCTCATCTTTGTGGGCTTAGGAGGTATTGATGGGCCTCCTATGTATGTGGGCTTTAGAAGACTGAACCAAGCCCCACGTGGAAGCGCTTCTTTCATTTCGCTATTTTTCTTATTTACGTCGGGAAACATTTTCGTTCGAATTGGAATAAAAATACAAAAACTGGTTGGGGTTATGAGTAGTTTGATTAAAATATGGTTAATGTTGATATAGAAGCTGCTGCGTGTGTTGTTTTTTGTTTTTGCTCTTTAGGCATGACATGATGCTAATTGCTAGCTTTTTAATAAAAGATTAATATTACACTGATACTTATAAATCTTAATAAATGATTGACCGGTAATTAATGAATAATAAGATTTTAAAATTTCCATGAGCCCCAACCACCAGGAAGCAAGGCATGGAAAGAAAATAGCATCCGGACACGAAAAAATGCAAATAAATAAAAGAGAGGAGAGTAGAGGCCAATCCCCAAAAATGGCGCCCCGATCCGTTGCCTGCTAGGGTTTCGCACCCTTTGATCTTCCTCCCCCGATACCCCGCTCCGATCCGATCACACCACCTTCGTCTCCGGCGCCCACGACTCACTCCCCTCGCCGGCAGCGGCGGCACCTCACGCTCCGCACTTTCCCTTTCGAGGTAAGCCGAACGAATCGCAGGCTGTTCATATTCGGCCGATTCTGAATTGAATTGTTGTTGTTGTTGTTGTTGCTGTCGTTGTTGATTTTTGTTGGGCTGGTGGGGTGGATCGGCGTCGGGTTTGATGTTTTGTGGGTTGTTGATTTTTTTTCAGGTAGGGGTTTTGCGGGGGTGGATCTGGTGGAGAGCGCGAGGGCCAGATGCCAGAGGAAGATCTGGTAGAGCTCAAATTCCGTCTCTACGATGGAACGGATATTGGGCCGATTGGGTACTCGTCTGCTTCGACTGTTGCGATGCTCAAAGAGAGGATCATATCTGACTGGCCCCGAGGTTTGAGTTCTCTCACTTTTGGTCTTTTATGAGATTTTGCAGTTTTGGTTTTTTTCTTTGAAGTGGGAAGTGCGCGATGAGTAGTGGATTAGGCGCCCGCCCAAAAGAGCTCTCCTGGTTTGGAAGGCTTGTCCGAATTTGGATATGGATTCGAATTTGGATTTGTCGGCTAGCGGTTGTAGCCAAGTTGAAACAAGTTCGTTAAAATCGATGCTTATGTTTGCCCATAACTTCTAATCAGTTATTTGTGGATTCTTGTAAAGGGCGAAATTGTCGTTTTATCTTTACATTTGTATCTTGATTTTGATAGTATTTCCTATTGAATCTACCATGCTATGTTTTACTCTGGGGTAATTATTGAGCAAGCTTGCTGCTTTTTATTTTTGATGTTGCTTTGTATTTTTTATTTTTTGGCTATGCAATCTATAATTGTTTTATTGAGTATTGTCTTACTATAACTTCCATCAACTTCATCATTGTGCAAAATTAAGTTGTGTTTGGTATCACTAGTAAGCAATGTAGAGAAAATTTTGTCGATGTACACTTACTATTTTTAGTGGATTAGTGTAAACCTCCCATTTAATGCGTCTTTTTTAAATCAAAACTGCTCCGAGTGGTTCAGTGTTATGCATGCTTTTAGGAACTTGTGAATTAATTTACCTTCTACCATCATTCATAACCTTATGTTAGACTGCTGTAGTTGGTGGTTAAACTTCCTGGTATCTATTGGGCCCCGCTCAATTTTTCTCAAAAATTTGTGGGTACTATGCAGCATGTGGTCTTCCTTGTGGTGACCTGACAACCTGTTCTTGATGAAGTTTCTATCCCTTTCTGGTTATAATTTTTTCTTATGAACACCTTTTCAAATATACTTACTGTTGTGGCCCAATTAATCTATATACAACTTAATAAAATTTATAACTGATAAATGCTGGTTTAATTAGTCAATCCATCTTTACGTGGTTGGAAGATGCTAAAATAAAGTTGATATTACTTCCTTTTCCTGCTGGCTATTTGCTTCCCTGACTAACATTTAATTCAATTATCATACGGGAATTCTTTGAATTCCTCTCACTGTTCTAAATCTTCATTTTGAAGTTGAGGCCTGCCCTTGGAAAGTTTGAAGTTTCAATTAGATCACATCCTATTTCTGGATGATCCTCTTGTTTTATCCAGTTCCAAATTGATTTGGTTCTGTTCAGATAGCATTGTTTATCTTTTAATTTCTATCATAGTTCTTTCTCATACTTCCTATTTATTTATTTTAGATAAAAAAATTATACCAAAGGCAGCAGCTGATGTAAAGCTGATAAGTGCTGGGAAAATATTAGAAAACAGCAAGACTGTTGCTCAATGTAGAACACCATTTGGTGAGCTTCCAGGCGGGATTATAACCATGCATGTAGTAGTTCAGCCCTCATCTACGAAAACGAAAACAGGTAATGTATCTTAAGATCTAACTCTAGGTGCAATGTTCTCTCTTGTTCACTGCGCTCGGTAAAATCTTCATATTTTGATTTACAGATTAAATTTATTCATTTATATATGATTATAAATAAATTGGATTAAAAGGCTAGAATAAGTAGCGAGATTCTATCAATCACTGAGTGGCATGTTTTTATTTGAACCGCCACTACTTATTGTCAAATGTTTGTTTGCCAGTTTGTCTAACTTTATCGTCTTTGCTTTTGTTATAATAAAATTCAATTTTAACGGCATAAAATAGTCATAGTCAAAGTGGTTAGATTCATCATCCGTTTCAGTGGGGACTTCAGTATTTTGATCAACTCGGTTGCCTGTTTATATCATCCTTAGTCCAATGATTTTTGTTTCTAACTTTTAACTTGACTTTTACAATTAGAATTGCCTTCCATTTTATGCCTCGAAATCCACAATTATCATCATGATCGTGCGTATAGCTTTTGTTTACCATTTTTTTTTAGTCTGTGATGTGAGCCTCCATAATCCGAATGCAGCATGAATGTAAAGCACTTGATATAATAGTGTTATTAATATTAGCGAGCCTTTTATTGTTTCACTCCTTATTTTTTTATTGCATAATAGCTGGAACAAGATTTGATGTTTAACAGAGAAGAAGGTGGACGAAATGCCAAGGAAGAATGGCTGTGCCTGTTCCATATTATAGAGTGAGAACTATCATTTACTATTCATTTCTGATCTCCATTATGGAAGGCTGGTGTGCTAGCAGTGTGATATCATCTGATCCATTTTAGATCATCTATATGGAGTTGTCTGGGAAGTGAGTAATAACTGTTAAGTTCACTTGCCTTGTGCTTGGATTGACATTTGTTATTGCTGTGATATATGTGGCTGCATCTGCTGTAATACTCCTTATAGTGAGTTATTGATGAAATATGCTCTTTAGTTTTTCGCTCTTGTTTGTTCTTGTTGAAATGACTTGGAATGGCTTTTAGCATTTATATATTTTCGATGGCTGCAGAAATAAGTGTAGTCAGTTTTATGTGGATCTTATCTTAGCATGTCATTCCCATGGAGGCAATAGTATTTAGTGTTAAATAAGCTGTTTAGCGTGGGTTATTTGTTGCCATATTCTTAGTTTTGAATGACGGAAAATAATTTAGGGCAATGTTTGTTTGTGCAAATTTCCTCTGCGTTAGTCGTCCTTTTTTATCTGTTTAGATCTTTATTTGAGGAGGGAGTGTGCAATCTTTTGGAAACTATCTGCCTTCTGTGTTAGTCGTCCAACACCTTTTTTAAGTGAAACAAAATGCCAACATGGGAGCAGGTAGTGTGGATGGTGGCCTGTGAGGGGTGAAGTGATAGCTGGTGAGGGGGAAGGTGGGCAAGGTGGCCGTGAGGTCCAGAAGAATACATAGAAGGTGGCAATAGCTAATTGATAGTGTTGATGAGTGCCTCTCTGCAAGAGAGAGCTGTATAGGAGACAATGGTCTTACCATTTAGCCCTTTGGTACGCAACAGTGACAATAGCTATGGTAGTGATGGCAGTAAGAAATTATGACTAGGTGGAAAGCTAATTTTTGGCTTGGGGAAGTTGGAAATGGTTGATTGGGGTGCTTGTAGAGGTTGTTCCTGGTCATAGATATGTTTGGAGACGATGAGCTGCCTGATGTGACACTCATTTCCTACCGCTGTTTCAGTCAACTCTTAATGAGCTACTTGACATGCATGTTTTCTGCTGTAGTGGTGACTCATATGTGCTATTACCTGGGTCATGAGTCTTTTCATTTTTTATTTTTATAGACAGACAGTTTGGGTAACGCCAACTGCCTTGTAGAGCACAGGAGCCGATGACCATCCTTTGTTCATAGCCATATATGTAATTCTAGTTCTAGAACTTTGAGGACTATTTTCTTACGATAAATATTTCTTGCATATGTTGGAAAACAGAATCTTTGCTTAAGATTTTGGTAGGGTCATAATACCCGTTACAAGTTGGCAATTTTTAAAACAATTTAACTTAAAAGTTTCAACCAGAGATTATTCACACGTTTTAGTATGAGCTTTAATTAAACTGCCTATTATATCTTGGTCGAATGATGTATTTGTTCTCTTGCATATATATTTTTCTACCATGTCATTGTAATTTCAGGATTTATCTCTTCCTTGTTAGACCTCATTCCAATAAGTCTGAGCATATCTCCTTCGCTAATTACAAATATATATCAAAAGTGACTTCTATTATTCATGTGCCTGAAAGTGAACCATACTTCTAATAAAAACTCATCAATCTACACCTAGAAAGGGATTCTCAGTAATTATTCTCATTCCTAAAAATTTTAGGATAATTTATATTGCTTGGAACTAAAACAAGAAGTTATTCCTATCTTTCTTTTTCTTTTTTATTATTTAGCATGTCATCAAATTGTGAAGGCACAATGTTAATATCAATTATGCTTGGGAAAAGAAAAGACAATATCAATTAGAGGATGGGAATTGAGAGCCGTTGTTGATTCAGTGCATCTACATAATGGCCTTTCAAACTAGTACGAGACCTTTAACTCCATTTACTAGTACGGGAGTTTCTGAGAAGACTTGGGAATTAGATGCAGAGTATTTGATTAGGTATTTAGGAAAACGGGTTGTATTGGTTTTATTTGCATGCCTGTAAATATAAGGTTCTCCTTCTTAAAGACAGTTGGATGAATGGACATATATCTTGTTTTTCATTAGTTACTTCTTCTAGGAGCAGTTGTCAAATTAGAACATCTTCATTGTGGTAGAAGTGTGTATAAAAATGTCCGTATCTTCCATTTAAGACGGCCATTAATAATTTCATTAGTATGTATCCATCTTTCGATCTTTCCTCCAATGTGGTCTATACTAATCTGTTGGCATTACAAAACAAGGGAGTAGGTCATTTGGAAAACCTTGTCATATCGTCTTACGTCATAAACTCGCTAGCAATTTTCCCCCCTTCATATTATAGAAATTTAACTTTTGTTTAGAAGGGAAGTCAATTACGAGTGCTGAGAAATTGACAGAGACAATGTCAACAAAAGATATTAAATGTATGTTTTGGTTTCACGTCCATTCCGATGGTCTGAAAATGATATCACCTCAATTATCTTTGCTTTTCTTCACGGAAGCATTGTCAAACACTCATTCTCATCAACTAATTAGCAGACCTTAATGAGCAATATAATAATCAGCGTATATTGCCAGGACAGCTGCTTTTGTCTTTTGTAGAAGCCGCCTCACTTAAAATTTTTTTGAAGAACCTGAATTTTTATTTGTATATCTTTAATCATCAACCGCATAATAACTAATAAGCATTCCATGCTCTATGCCCCATTTTATACACCTGTTGATAAGAGATCAAATGTTTTTTATGTAAGTAAGCATTTTAGGACGAGGAATATAGTTTAGGGTTGGATCAGTTATTATCCGGAAAGTGATACAGAGCAATCGATTTATATCATACATAATAAAAATAATTTTAACGTAGATATAGCCACTACTAACTCTAACGAAGCTAGATTTTAGCCGTGTTGTGTATTGCTTAAAGAGATAAGAGACAAATCTTGATGCGAAGAGGCAGGCTAGATTCGGTGGTCCAATGACCAAATACTGTCGCAGGCGATGATTATGTCTGGTCCGGCCTGTGTCTTTGGCAACCACAAAGTGGGAAGGTCGGAAAAGAGTGGGTTGAGAAAAGTATTTGTTATTTTACTTATTTATTTTAAGAACATAACTCTTCACATCATGGAGAAATCCTCTATCCCTCGAATTGTAATTAAACATCCTCTTTTATTTAAAAAAAATCTCCATGAATGTCCAGCTTTTATTTTTGCTTTTAAAAAAATGTAACGTGAAGTCTTTTTTCAATAGGAGAGAAACCTAGAATGTCATCCACATCACGAGGATTAGTGCAAGGTACTAGGTTCCGTCAGGCCTGGCAGTAACGAACTAGATATCATCTAATTTTGCCCGAGGAATGAAATATTAATGATTAATTAGAGTTGAACTGGTCCGTGATAGGAATACATGACTAATTAAAAGTTGAACTGATCCGAGATAGAAAAAAATACAAGTATACGTACTTCCAAAGAGAAACATTATTAATCCCTTTGAAAAGTCGATTTGATCGCCAATATAGTTTTACCACCAGGATGGAAGGATGGATCTTTTAAACTAAAACATTGTTTTAATTATGAAGCAAAGGGATGATTATAAGCATTTATGTGGTTTACAAGCTGTTCTTTCTTTCAGATTTTATAGCCTGCATCCCACATCAATTTCTCCCATTGAATGCATTGCTAAATAAGTAGTCGAAATGAAGTATCAATTCAATAATAATAATAATAATTAATAATAATTAATAATAATAATTGCCCAAACAAATCGAAGATTTTACTTCTGTGGAAAAAAACAATGTCGGTATTTTTTAAAAGTTTTATTACGAGGCAGAAAAGAAAATAATACATACCTAACTCAGAAATTAATAATTAGGGACAAATTAGATCTTTTTTCGTAATAATGTAATAGTTTAAAGAGGAACATGGGTAAAAGTTTTTTTTTTAAATGTAGAGACTATTAGCGAATTGAACCCACAAAAGTTCAACTTTGCCCTTTACATAAACCTTTTAAATAGTCTTTAATTTACCCACTAATCTTTTGTCTTTTTTTCCGAACGCGTCCTTTGTCTTTTTAAATTAACAACAAGGCTTGGATTCGTCCCAAGTACACGTTACAAAACTCTTCCTGCACCAAAAAGGCCTCTCCCGAAGAGGCACTACAAAAACCCCAGTTGATGCTTTTTGTCACCGTCATAAAGCGTTGAAAACATAGACATTGTACTCATCCAGTTCGGGTTCATTGAACAAATACCAAAGCCAGATCCACACTTCTTTCAATTTCCAATGCAAATAATGCACTTGAGCGTTGACAAACTGCTTCATGTGCAACTATTTATATCGGTTTTGCCGGCTACGAGAGGCACTTAGAACATCCTATTCCTGGGCACTTCCTTATATACAATCTCTCGTGTTCTTCTTTTCTAGTTGCCGGCTAGCTACATTGGTACTTGTGCCTGATGAGCAAAAGATCATGAGCAACACAGTGAGGCCAAGAATGAAGGTTATGTTCCATCTGGTTTACGACCGAGGCTAATAGCAATTCATATATATCAGAACTTCTCTCCCAACTTTTATTTGATTCAGGTATGAGCATGCATAGGCAACCATTTATTGATATCTGATCTATTCATAAACATTTGGTTTTTGATCCATGGAAACTATGTAGCCCGGGATTTTCATCGTTGAATGATGGCTAAGATGATGATATATTGTTGTAAGATCATTAACGACCTTACAAAGTTAACTTGAAATCAAAGTGTTATATGCATCTTCTTTCTATGAACAGGAAAGTAACAATTTGATCTATGTTTACATTGAACAAACAGCTAGGAGTACTAATAAGTCGTGTCACTCAATGGACATGATGAGCACAGAGCTGACCAACAAGAAAGGTAGGACAATGAAGAAGCTACTAAAGACCTTGTCGAGGTGCAGGAGTATCAACAACAACAGCAGGCCACCAACACCCCCCACGGGCACCCCTTTTGCTAAGATGGTGAAGAGCAAATCATTTTATTTTTCCGACGACGTCGAGAAACCACCGTCGAAGAGGCGGGTGGCGCCGGAAGGCTGCTTCACCGTCTATGTTGGGCCGGAGAAGAGGAGATTTGTTATCAAGACGGATTATGTCAATCACCCGTTATTCAAGATGTTGTTAGAGGAGGCAGAGAGGGAGTATGGTTTCTGCAGTGAAGGGCCATTGACCCTGCCATGTGAGGTGGATCTCTTTGACAAGGTTCTTTGGGAGATGAGCAGTGATGAGATCCACCATGGCTGCAGCTTCACCAGGAACCACTCTGGTTTTCGCCTGCTCAGCCCGACTCGGGGGTGATCAATACCAATTGGCCTACCTAATTGTAAAAATATATGTATTCAATAATACTGGTATCACTGAAAAATGGTCCATGCACCAATACATGATTACACACACGCGTGTATATATATATATATATATATATATATGCTGGGTAAGTGAAAAGTTCCCTTCTTCATTTTGTATACATATTTATGGTTGGTCAAGTTTTGTGAACTACGTAGAATGTTGTTGATGATCACATTAAGAACAAGGAGCTTTGTAGCTTAAACCTTGTGGAAATATATGAATGTTATTTGGGCAGTACTTCTATAATATCTTTGCCTCATAGTGCAATTAATCTTGAGAGGGATTCTTTGCATCTCTTTTCAAATAAATTAAGCTTGGTTTTTTTAACATCTGCTTTAGCATTTGATGGCACAAGCAAAGAGTTTTTACGACTAAGCTTATATGGCCAAATACAAGCGAAATTGGTCATTCTACTAGACGAAAAATAGGTTAAACATTGCAAAACATGTAAATAATTACAGGGAACAATAGGGATAAATTCAAGGCTCTCATACGTGCGAAGTCTGGGGAGAGATTGGACCACGAATTGAAGAATATGTAAATTCAAGGAGTTAGATTTGTCATATATTTTTTATTTCATGAATATGAAGAAAAAAATTTTAATTATAAATAAAAAAATGAAATCTAAGCAAAGAAAAGTCTCAAGAGTATTATCTTTGATCGATAAATAATGGAAATGCTTTCCGCAAAAAAACATATGCAGCTGGAAAAATCACCATCGTACACAAAAAGTATTACTCTTGGGGAAGCTGTTCATAACTTCATAGTTTTGCCAAGTATACTTGAGCCTATCTTCTAATTTGTAACATATCTTGGCCACTTGTATAAGTACTCTGGGTTAACAATCATCGTGTTTTTAGTCTTTGTTAAAAGGTTGAAGTCATATCTGACATCTTAACGAGTTAATTGCAGTCCGTAAATCTATATTTTGAGGTGGTTAATTTCTTATTCTAAGTACAATTTGACTGTCCAACCTCCTGATTTTGATTTGCTCAGTGTCTTCTTTTTCACTCTCAAGATATGATTGTTAACAAACAGCAAAATGGCTTCATAGAAATTCAATGAGTTCCTCAAGATCTTGTTCTACATTCAACACAAGATCGCCAACATGATACTTCCACGGACATTGTGAACGTAACAAAGCCAAGAAAAGAAATGTGACAACAATATTGCCATACGTATGTATACATATAAAAGAAAATCATCATAATGAAATTACCATTGGAGACTCCAAAGACTCACCAACTCTCCGAAAGAATTACAACAACTTCCAGATGATCAATCTTTAGAAATTAAAACACGCATGAACATACACAATATGTAACTTCTAAACCTCTCTTCAAATCTGGATTTCCTCTTCAAAAACAGGCATGGCCGAGGCAGGCAAGCCAAGAAGAACATTGATGCTCTTCCTCTCCTTCCCATGGGAAAGGAACAAGATCACTTCCTTCTCAGGCAAAGCCACCGGTCCAGATTGAGCAGGCTCCCCCCACCCAAAATCAGTAGTATGGAAGGACAACCTGGACCAAGTAGTGATCAGAAGAGTTGCAGCAAGAGAGGGCCTTTCCCTGGTCACCTCAAAGTAGTCAATGGCTGATCTTATGTAGCTATCTGTCACCATTGTGACAGCTTTTTGGACCAACCCAACAGTGAAAGACAAAGGCTTTCCCAGCATCTCCCCTGCACTGCACAAGGAGTTGGTTAACACAATGCCATTGCCAAAGTAGCCTTTGGGCAATGGTGGCTCAAATCTGGACCGCCCATCAACAGCAAAGAGCAGCTTGGTCTGTTGGTCAGGCTGCATTTTGAGGGCCTTGGACCTGGCTTTCCATACAAAAGCAGAGAGAGCTTCAAAGGTGGTGCACTTGGGCAAGTACCCATCTTCCATGGCCAACCTTTTCAGCTTTTCAAGCTTTTCTGGCGTGAAGCAGAAGGACCTGTACTGCATCTCTTCTTGGTAGAGTTTGGAGGTGTCGGAAACATCTTCAATCTCAGCAAATTCATGGTGGGGGAACTCAATTCTTGGTGGGTCTCTTGCTTTGAGGAGTTCCCGGCTTTTGAAGGGCGGGATTGCAATTGGGAGGCCCCGGGCAATCTCTCCCCATGAGTTCACAAACTCCATTGCGCCTATGCCATCAAACATGCAGTGGTTCATGGCCAGCCCAAGAACAAAGCCTCCACACTTGAACCTCGTCACCTGTTCATGACAACAAGAAAGGAGAAATGAGCAAATAATAAATATGATCATTGTTATAGTTTTACATCCGTTATTTATTAGGCTCTCATAAAAAAGAATTGCATTATTTAGGATTAATTCTATATATCTAATTCTTTAATAGTTCTAGGTAATATTAAAAGTTTAAACAGTAAGGCTAGCTATATATATATATATTTATATATATAGAACAAAATAATGCACTAGTTGAAATAATTTCAAATTGAAAAAGCTAAAACCAATCTTATCCAGTAAATAGCAACCAAATATGCTCCAACCTATAAATCAGCAATCCTTGTATCAAAAAGTACCAAAAGTTTCATGCACCAGGCAGGTCTAACTTGGAAAATACGAATAGTAAAGAAGTCATGGCAATCATCATATATACCTGTACTACCAGAGGAGGTATTTCTAAGATATTCTTTGCACCAGGAATACTATAAACAAGCTTCCCGAGTGTTGCGGGATCTGGTTTTGTGCTTACGTCTCCGATGTCTTCCAGCGTACAATTTGCATTTGCTTCTACAAAAATAGCTCCTTCCCCAGTGCAATTGACGATCAACTTCCCCTCTGAACTTATTGTGAGCCTCCCAGCAACTGGGTAGTATTGAACCAACACTTTGGCCAAGGCATCCTTTATAACTTGGGCAGCATTATCATTGCCTTTGTCATTGGCCATGAAACAGTAAACAGTTTGGACCACAACAGCAATGTTTTGATCAAGGTTGGACAGGAAATACAGCCCTCGCTCTGTTTCTTCATATGGTGGGATGAGAACTGGCTCTCCTTGCTCCACAACAAGCTCAAAAGCCTTTTCCATGATAACAAATAATCAAGAACACCTTTCTAGCTAGCTATAACCTGCTAATAAAACCACCATCATATGTCAAACGATTATGATCTCAGATGTACCAATACATATATGCATACGTATTTGAACCAAGTACTCGTGTTTCTATCATGCAAATTATATATAAACTACTGAGTGCATACCTCAGTAAATGTTGGATGAGGTTCACAAACACATAAGCTAGCTGCCTTCCAATATATAGAAAAAGAGAGGACACGCTGGGCAAGCTGTGCTTCCTTTCAACTTGAATGCATGTAGAAGAAAAGTATCCAAGAAAGGACAGATTGGTTTAACACAAAAGAAAAAAAAGTTCATTGTTAACATAAGAGTAAAAAACAAATTGGTCACATGGGTGGAGTTTGTTTACTACCCTCATGGACTTTGTCTCATGATCACGATCTAACTTGTGATATTTAGAATTTTTTGTGTTAGTCTTCATTGGGTGGGGTTGGCTACTGGTTATGGCACCAAACACCTACCTGTATACTGGGTTTCATTTTGTGGCATGATGAATAATATTATATATGTGGGTTGGTGTGGTTGGCCTCCTAAAATGGCTTTTTTTTAGTTAATTTGGATGAAGTTCATAACTTAGTCAAGTGCAACATTGAGAACAAACAACTACTGTAATGGAAGGAATGAATCTTAGTTCTTTTGTTTTTTTTTTCAGTCTACCTACCCGATTTTATTTTTGTAACATACGTTGTGCAAAAGAAAAGGGGCCCCACTTCTAGATATTAAAAATGGACCAAATTTTGGAACATAACTTGGGCTGGCAACTGGCCGAGGCGCCGACCTTTTGGCGAATATTGGATTCAATACACATCATTTGCTTGCCTGCTCAAGCACAAAAATGTTTTTTTATATTGCATATAATACTGTATATAATTTCTTTTTAAAATTTAATGAACCGGAACGGAACTGGAGGTCCGTTAGAGCTGGGCTTGTCTAAAGGTGAGAGCTGAGACTCTTTTTTTCCCACTGATTTGGCTTGTTTGCCGTTTCTAAATATAATAAGATTTCAACATAATGCTCATATTTTAAATTTTATTATTATACATAGAGGAGGAGATTATAATTAAAAGGTGTTCTAACGTTCTATTCACGCTGACAAGTTCTTTCAAATAAATTTTACCCTTCAAGACTCTTATATTTCATAATGTTCTGTCAGCTTGAGGTGGGCTTGGTTGTCAAACCAAATTAGCCCCCTTTTTTTAAATAAAGGTGGCTGGGACAGGGTGACCAGAGCCGGGCCGCCCTTCACCACCATCTGCCGTACTCAGCCAATATCGGCCAAATCAGACGGCCCTCAATCATAATCAGCCAAATCAGACGGCCCTCAGCCAACTATTTACTGCATATAAGTACTTCCTCAAAATGAAAAATAATAATTATTGGGTAGTCCTATTTTATATTTGGAAAGCTCATTTTCATGAAAACAACATAAAATATACATATTTGTATATTCAGTTTTTGATGAAACAAAATTAAATATATGCATTAGCATTTGCCAAGTGGGTATGTACGATTTGGTACAAATCTCTTAACATCGAAGAGGTTATTGATAATTCTTAAGAATATCAAAAAAATATTCACCACAATTATACATAACTTTTTTGTCAAAATAATTTCAAATTCTTATAATTTATCAATGACATCAAAAAAATACCATTAACCTTATAATAATGGTAGAAAAAACATGGACGGCA
The DNA here is from genome assembly GCA_033002965.1 of Piper betle. Lineage (NCBI taxonomy): Eukaryota > Viridiplantae > Streptophyta > Magnoliopsida > Piperales > Piperaceae > Piper > Piper betle. The sequence goes on along the minus strand of JAURVB010001262.1, from coordinate 115,898 downwards.
AGGGGGCATTTTTTATTTCACAAAGGTCATCATCAAGGGTGGGCTGCTTCCGTCCTAGACTTGGATAGGGAAAATCATCCAACTTCGAAGTTCCTATCATATTTACAGAAATTCATGGGTCATGTGATTGATTTTTTATGACTATGTATGGCAGCATTAGTCCAACAACAAACTCAATTCCCATGACAGAATGAATAGTTTGAATAATGTTTAAACAATGTCAAAACAAGCAATAATGAAGCATTACCAGAACAAAAAATGGGCCGCTGAGTTAAATAGTTACGATGGTGTATAGTTAATAATATCATCGAATGAAAGGAAAGTCTTCTTTGTCGAGCTGATATAGTACAAGTACGCTGGGATTTTTGTTTGTAGCAATCTCTGCCTCCGTTGCGGGCTTACGTACATCTTAAACAATTACTAGTCGTTTTAAATAGCCCATCTTAACTTGCAGTCATCACTTATTCTCGATCTGGATATAGTATCGAGGTCGATGTCTCAATCTCAATACTAATGTACAACTAAGACTAGGTCCCGTACATATATCGTTTACATCACAAATCAGTATAATTGATCGCAGGTTCGCCTATTTTTTCCTCCACAACAGGTTCCCGTATTTGCTATCCATTTTCAACAACCAATGTCCTTAATCATAACCATGCAGAGTTTTTGAATGCTACTTTATAAATATATGTGTTTAGGCATATACAATATGGTTAGATCTGATAATCACATACCTAATATTACCTTAACTAATAGTATTTACTATTTAGCATGTGATCGAATATATCCACTAATATTATATTATGGGTAATCGCACCAACAGAATCCAACTACATATAACAAATGAAAAAGAATCCCAGGCTATCAACAACATACACATCTATATACGCTCATCATTAGATAGTTGGGATTTAACGGATAAAATCCCTTTAAGTCAAGTTGTATGCTTTGACAAGGCTAATAATAAAATATAAAGATATATGACACATTAATTTAACGTTGAAATCCATTAAAATATGAAGATAAAACTATAAATCATTTAGTATAATAAAATAATGGGTACTCATATCAGATGAATCCGATATATCATCTTTATCGCCTATCTTACAAAACTCATCCCATCATTATCCGCCAATCTCTCATTCATCCGATGAAACCCACAATCTCTAATTTGAACATATTTTATTTGCGAGTACTCTCAATCTCTAATTAGAGAATATATTCTAATTAAAAATATTCTAAATCACTAAGAAGATACTTTAATTAGGAATACTTTAATTTTGAGAGGAAACACTCTCCCTCTCCGTCACTATAAAACCTCGTAGTGAAGCTCTTAATAACACATATTTGTGTATACCCATATAAAAGTACATATTTATATACAAGAGATATGGAACATCAAAAGATCATAACATAATTAGCTTCTAGGAAACAAAGTGCCAACTCCAAATACTCCTCCCTTAGTATTGGAATACGAACCAATAATCTTCATCTTTTTTTTCTACAAAACACATTGAATTTTTTATCTCTTAGAATAACTTCATGCTTTTATGGTTTTTTATATAATTGTACGTTTTTTTTATCTTTATGTATGATGAGAGACTCTAAGATAGATTTTGATTTTTATCACATTAATTCAATGTTTTTTTTATTATGATAGTTAGTTATAGCTATTTTATAAATAGATGAAAATATAAGTTATAACGAATTTCTAGTCAAATTGAATCATAATTCCTAAATTAAAGTACAAGGCCGGCCTTATGGATAGGAAATTAGTCACACTTAGACATAGCTCTTCCAAAATAGACCTCCATTCTTGCATATATATTTTTCTTATTAAACATCCTGGCTGGGTCAAGGAAGAATACAATGTTTGAGATTGTGATGATGTTTATGCGCTTGTTGCTTTGCAGATTGGTTAGTAGCTAGTATTATGGTGATGCACGAAACGTCATTATATTATCGTAATATTTATATTTTTAGTTTATTTTTTAAATTTTTATACAAAAAAATCATTTTTGAAACCTAATTAACTATATCGGTCCGATACATATAAGGTCCTTATGAGTATTGGACCTGTCCAATACATATAGTAATCCTATACAGGGCAAATTACCATGCTCCCGATCACTAAAATTGTAAAACCCACGACTCGAGTCAGGGTTTTATATTCAGAACCGGTCGGTTCAACCATTAGTTTCGAGTTGAGTCAGATTCAGAACACGTGTACTGAGCCGACGCCAGTCGCGTGTATGAGCTATGAGGGTCATGTGTACCCAAGTATATGATGATAACGTTATGAACACAGCAGAACAGAATGAGTTATCAGATATATGAGAGTATGCTAGTTACTTTTTTTATTTTTATATATAGTGGATCGTAGAATTAGTATTAGGCCGTTTACCGCGTTAGGACGCGTTACGGGTAGTTTGGATGGGTTGATAGTTCTAGAGCATATTATTGTGATGTTTTGGTGTTTGTTTGATTTTACGGGATTTTTCCGATTTTTATGAATTTTTCTTAGGATTTAATACGACTTAGTTATTATACTTGACTCGAGCCGGACACGAGTCAAGTCTTATTTACAAGTTTGCCACCCAACCATTTCTTCTCCACCCCCGACACTTTCCCCTTCCAAACCCTAGCCGCCCCTACTGTTTGGTGCCGCCACCGCCGACACCGTCGTCGCCTTGCCACCGGGCGTCGCCGCCTAGCCCCGCCATGGCGTCGCCGTGCCGCCCCGACCAGCCCCGGTCGCTGCCAGGCCGCTGTGACGCCGGAATCGCCGCGCCTAGTGCTGCGGCTACGTTTTGGTCGCGTCACCGATTCCGCCACCGGCGACCGTCGCCGCCATGATCAGGTGGTCGCCTCGACACCCTCAACCCCCTAGCAACCTTCCCCGACCGGAACGGAGGCCAGCGCCGCCCATCCCGGCCAGATCTCCACACCACCACGGCCAGCCTCTGTTTTAGCCATTTTTCGGCGAGCCACCACCTCAGCCGACCACGTTGATGTCGTGGATGTGTCGGGCTCGCCGAGCCGGTTCCAATGGTACCCAATATGACCCCTATCCAGCTAGTAGACGCCGCCGGTGATTGTCGCCGAAAAACTGCCAGAAGTTGCCTGAAAACCGGCTGGAAAACCAGATTTGCGAGAATTTGGCAGATCCTCCGCAGAGTTCATCCAGTCGAACCTGATCGACTTTGGATGCCGTTGAGCGTCGAATTCGAGCTCCGAGACGCGCGACAAAACCCTAATCGTCGCAAATCGCTGACGACGTGAGGTATAATTACCTCCGATTTAATTAGTTAAAATTGATGATGATTGTTGACATAGCATGCTAGAATTGAGTAGGATGATGATGCGCATGATGTGATTAACAGGGAATGATGGTTAAATGATCTGATGAACTAAAGTAAATTTGAGCATGATAATCGAGTACAACGTAACTTAGGAAATATAATTAGGTTGATGTTAATAGGATAAGTTGGAATTACTTTCACATTTATAATTGTTGATTGTTATGGTTGATGTTTGTATTGTGAATGTGTTTGATCATGACGAGTTTGATTCATCATTTAGTTAGCGGGCGTTAGTATTTAGTTTTGATGTGTAGGTACGGAGTAGGAGCTCGCCGCCTAGGCGCGATGACACGCTTGGAGCTTCTACCAGGTCCGTTTAGGACTCGTCTCTGTTTTACGCTCTTCTATTGTATGTTTATTTTATTATCTGCAGGACGGGTTAAGTGGCGTTTTATCGGATCCCATTTAACTCGGGTCATTTAACCGAACAGTTTTCTGGATTAATAACCCCTCAAGGATGAGATCCCTCGAGGATGATTTCGAAAACAAGATCCACCACAAGTTGCCTTCGGGCCTATTATATAAATCCCTACCCAGCCCTATATATATAGTAGTTTTCGCGTTTTCAGTGAGACGAGAGATGGAGAAACCGACTGCACGTACCATGAGCGGATGCCGTGACAGTCAAAGCGGGCTCTGGATTAGTGCCAGCGGACTGTTCCATTCCCGAGGGATCCTGATAACTCCACGTTTGAGTTCCTCACACCCAGAGAACATGGAGGTTTACGGGTTACTGCTGAGTACAGCGCATGTCCGGACTTGTGGTTCAAAGGGTACTAAAGGCGACTGCCTGAGAGTACTCGGCCTTCGTGCTCAAGGCCAGGAGAAATATGGAGGTAAGGAGAGGGCTTAGGATTTGAGACCAAAAAATGAAGTAAGAAAATGTCGAGAGTGGCATCAGCAGCAGCAGATCAGTAAGTTCGGGATGCTACCGGGTCTGCAGTCCAGTGGCTCCTCAGTAGTGCCCTTCAGAGTGTTCACGTGGAGTATATGATGTTTTCTTTCATATGAGAGTTTGCTCTCATAGCCAGCTTGTTATAGTTATTTTATTTTCCGGACCAGTAACACTTGTTACTGACGTGTTTTTATACTATATGTAGGTAATAATCATGAGTTGGAGGAGCTAGCTTGGACGGAGGAGCACTGTTGTCGCTTGCACACATGTCAATTGATTGAGTGATTTTATTGTGTTTATGATGTTATTATATAGTGAATGGTGTGATTAAATGCTTGAGACATGATGATGTGACATGATTATATATTAAGACATGATAGAATGTGAAACATGAATAGATTGCACAACAGGAGCGTGGTGGGTTGAGACCCAAGCTTTAGAGCAAGTAAACAGTATATCAGATTGTGTGAATGAAATTGCGTGATATATAGAAACATGTTTATATATATGGTTATATATAGTATTTTGACAGGGTGACCCTAATTGCACTTTTAGGGGAAACTCTGTCCGTTTTATTTCAGAATTTTCATCGATTTTGATCGTAATTGTAATGGTGTGTAATTTAGTTTGCATGTCATCCATTTAGTATCATATTAGGATTTTGTGCATTCATCCATGCATGACGAGTAATATCTTCATCTTAAGACACCGAGATTGGATCTGCATGAGTTAGGTTCGGGTTAGCCGACCTAACCGGGGTGTGTAACATGCCGGTTCGGTTCACAAGCATGAACCGGATTTGGGGTGTTACAAAAATTATGAGCATTTTGAATTTCCGATTAAGTCAAATTCAAAGTCAGCATTTATTGTCAACCCAAAACCTCAGCTATAAAACCTAGCTCCAGGTTAGGGTTTTATCCTCTTGTAGTTTTGCCCGATTTGGGCCAGTGTCGAATCGGTTCGAACAAGTTTGAGCTAGACCAATTTTCAGATTATGAGTATAGGGCCCAGATGGCCTTATAAGTATGTTATGAGGGCTGAGCATATCCAACATGTAAATGATAGTTTCAGTTAGGCTACAACAACGCATGAGTTATCAGTGTATACGCAAGGTATACATATGATTTTTATAAGTTAACCAGGGTTTTATACCTACATCTAGGTCGTTGCAGTATTTAGTATCCGTTTAAGATTTTTAGGGTATCTCATTTGTATGCATCATAGGGATTTTGGATCCCCGAATTGTACCCCTATGGGCCCAACTTGATTGAATCATAGGTTTTTATCCAATTGAGTTCAGGTTCAAGGCTCATTTAGCCTTCTTGCCTCAATTCCTGCTTATAGCATTACTTTTAGGACTCAAGTTAGTTTTGACTTTAGATAGTCTCAATCCGAGCTTTTCGTCCATATGTATATTGCATATACCCATAGGTGGGTTCCACTAGGCATGAGTTGTCATTCGTTCAAATCATGCCACATGGCAAGATCTGATTCATCCACGTCAGCCCTAACATTCTCCCTTTGATTTTTAATGACTTTCCCACATTTTCAGAGCTTTACACCCATAGTGCCGCCGCCACTTTGGCTCGGCACCGGTGAGTCTCAGGCTCACCCTTGGCCACCGGACTGGCACCCCATGACTATCTCGCAACAAGCTTTTTATCCATACCTCTCACTTTCACCGGTGACAGAGTTTTTATAGTTGATTTTGCTGCCGCAGCCACTGTCTAGGTCATTTTCTAGCACTGGTGAGTATCCTCTACTGAAGCCGACTACCTCGACAGCTTCCCCTCGTCGAGATCTTCAGTTTGAGAGCAACACCGACCTCCGTCGTGGTTACGATCGCCGCCAGCGACTCACACTTGCATGACGGCATTTTCGATCATTTTTTACCATTTTTCGGCCAAACACCGGCCGAACACCGTCGATCGTCAGCCCAAATAGTTTCCTCACTCGATGGTCAATCTTTTGAGACCACCCATGACCATCGTCGTAGCCGTGATCGCCGTTGGCGATGCTGCCACACCCGGCAGGGATACCGCCCCTTTTTACCCTTTTTTGGCCAGCCGACGGTCGGACCTTGGCCATCGTTACTGCCATCACATTCCCCATCCTCCCTCTATTGATCGCAACCGGCGACAGCCTCTACCTTGCTACTTTTGGCATTTTCCGGTGACAAGCACCAGCTGCCCCGTCAGCCCATTTGCTCGTGTTTGTGTCTACCCTCCCCCGTCCGCATCTGCCTGGCCATGCCCCAGTCTGCCAATCTGAGCCCTTGTCTGTGCCATCAGTCCAGTCCAGACTAGCCCAGCCAACCCAACCCAACAGTTTATTTGACTAAGACTGAGTTGACTCGGCCCAACTTGGTCTGGTTTAACTCAATTGACCCGATTAGCTTATTTTCAGCCAATTTTCGGATCTTTCTCAATTGATTTCAGGAATTGGAGAGTCCCTAATTAGTTTAGATGTATATTCACATTATTTAGTATATTTGGATATTATGAGTATTTTATTTATTTATTAATTATTTTATTTATTTATTTATTTATTCATTATTATTCATTTCTTGTTATTTATATATTTGTTGACTATTATGAATGATTATGTGACTAATTATTGTTATTGATAATCTATTTATTCATTGATATCATTTTTGTTCATGTTTATCTTATTTTATTTATTGAATTGATTGATTATTAATTATTTTCTTACTTGTATTATTATTTATACGTATTTAGTCGTATGTTTGTATATTTGAAATTTATATTAATATTTTTCATGATTAATTAATATTAATTATTTATTTATTTATTTATCTATTGATTTAATTAATTAATTAATTGTATATTTATTTAATTATTTATATATTTACTAACACAAATATATATGAGATTTATTCTCGTATATTTATATAGTATAATTATTTTATAATTAGAGTATTATTTATGTTCATGCATTTATTATTTACATAATTATCTAAGAATGTATTTTTTTTATATTTATTATTTATTATTTATTATTATTATGTCTCTATTTGTGTGTAGATGTTTAATGTTTAGTTGTAGGCTTGCTGGCACTATTTTCTTTATTAGGATGTATTGATAATGTGAGCACATGCCACAAACATATATCATATAGAGACATCAATATTTTACTTAGCAGGGAGTTCCGATATAGAGAGCATAGGTCTATAGAACTCTCTTTTTATTTGATCTCTTCTTGACTCATTGTGTGTCAAGTTTAAACAAGTAGGCATCAGCAGAGTTTTATTGGATCCCTCCAATGTCGGGTCATTTAGCCCTGTTTTTTACACATGTTTAATAAAACTTTAAGGTTGTGACCCCTTGATGGTTTTTGAAAAATAAGATCCAAAAATTAAGTATTAAATCCTCTCCAAGCGTATATGTATAAATACGAGGGTTTATGGGTTTTACGATTAAGAGTGTGTACAGGATGTATGGATTGCAATAGCACTCCTTCAAACCCTAAAGTAGTGAGGAGTATGAGGATACTATATAACACAGGATATTTCTAGAATTTCTGGCACTAACTTAACCATTCTTTTTGCTACTTGAGTACCGTTGTCAGTGTAATATGAATATTAACAATGCTTGTGCGCCGACACTTATTTAAGTATGTTTGCTTAATGCCCAGTATAAGGCAATTCTGAAGTTTCCTAAGTTTCCTAAGTTTCTATGAGTAATGAAATACATATTTGCAAATTTGTACAAGTTATTTTTTGGACCAACATTTTTCATATTATATATTTAGGTCTTGCAATCTTGAGTCGATTTTGGTGAAATGACAGATAAACACTATACACATTTGATCTCAACATAGTTATTCTCTTTCTTACTTTTATTTATATTTGATATGTTTTGATACATATTTAACAATATTTTCTATTTTTATGACATCAAACATGTTGATTTGATCTATTTTATCGATCAAGTCTTACTGAACAATAATTTTAGATATGACTCGACTCGAACATAATATTTTTGATTTAGTTTTTATGTGAACTGAAATTGGGGTGTTACATCAACACTCTTAACATTTATATTTAAAAAATTAAAAGAATAGGAAAAAAACATGATAATGATTAATCATAAAATTGACAACTTCACAACCTATAATAATTTGATTGATGCTCAGCTAAAAAATATTTATACCATGAAGTTTTTTTTTCCACGCAAACTATATTGTCTAACATATATAAGAGATAAACTTACAAAACAAGGCATCACTAGAACATCCCAGTTTGTGATGCCGTACAAAATTGGCCAACCCATGGGCCAACCTATTCGTAGAGCGAGGACACGATACAACACGTATATTATTTTTACTTCAAACATGACAAGCGCTATTAATGATCGGGAAATGCAGTCTATGAATAAATGAAACATTGTTGTTATTAATTCCTTCCACGAGAGCTCGACAATCAATAAAGATTGTTGTAGGAAAGAGTCCTTGCTCGATAATCAATAATGAATTTTGGTCGTTTTTCAACCAGCCAGCCAGTGGACTCCGTCGATCATCACCACCAACTCCTCCACCTTGATAACCTTTGTCAATCCCAACTAATGGCTACCTCAGCCTCGCCGTGGACACTGTTTTTTGGCGACATGCAACGACCGCCTCATCCCACCCATTTGCTTGTGTCGCGTCCAAGTGCCCGCATTTGCGTTCACCTGATCCTGTCCGAGTCTGCCAGTCTGAGCCCATGACCATGTCCATGCCCATCCATCCAAACCAGCCCAATCGACCCGGCATAACAATTTATTTAACCCAAACCTAGTTAACTTGGCCCAACTCGGTTCAGTTCAGCCAATTGACCCAATTCAGTCATTTTCGGACTAGTTTCGTCCGTTCTTACACCATTTTCGATAATTTAAGAACCCTTATATTAGTTTAGATGTATATTCACATGATTGAGCATATTTTGATGTTATGATTATTTTTCTATATTTATTATTTTATTTATTTATTTATTATTATTATTTAATTCTGATTATTTGTGTATTTATTGATTATAATGAATGTTTATATGAGTATGTATTATTAATAATGACATATTTACTTATTAATATTAATCTTATTTATGTTTACTAAATTATATTTATTTATTTATTTATTTATTTATTTATTCATCTATTTATTTGTTCGCGTGTATGTTATTATTTATTTATATTCTAATTAGGTATTCTTGTGTTGTATAATTATGATATTATTAATATTCATGATTAATGAGTATTAACTATTTATTTATTTATTTAATTATTATGTATTTATTTATTTGTTTATTTATATGTTTATTAACATAAGTATATGTTGATATTTACTCATGTTTACCCGTATATTTATATAGTATAATTAAGTTATCATTTTATGATTAGAGTATTATTAATGTTCATGTATTTATTATTTATCTAATTATCTATGATTGCATTTCTTTATATATTTATTTATTTATTATTTATTATTATTATATCTCGATTTATGTGCCATGTGTTTAGTTGTAGGTTTGTTAGCACTCATTTCTTTATTAGGATGTATTGATGATATGAACATATACCACGAGCATGCATCATCTAGAGACATCGGTATTTTACTTAGCAGTGAATTTCAATATAGGTTACGAAGTCCAAGCTCGCCATAGATGTGTCGATGCACTTGGAGCTTGGACCACAGGTCCGTAGGACTCTCCCATTGCTTAATCTCTGCTTGACTCCCAGTGTGTTGAGTTTAACTATGTTTTAGACGCAAGACGGTATCAGCGGCATTTTATCAGATCCCTCCGATGTCGTGCCATTTAGATGTGTTTTCTACACATGTTTAATAAAACTACAACAATGAGATCCATTCTTGGTTTTCGAGCGGAAGCTCCAGAAATACATGATACAAGCTTCTTTCCTAAACCTATTATATAAGTATATGCATTTTTACGAATTTTACAAATAAGAGACGTGAGTGGTATGGAGATATGTATGAACTGCACTAGTATTCCTTCAAACCCGAAGGTATTGTGGTGTATGAAGGTACGCAGCAAATTTCCGAAATTTATGGTACTAACTTAACCATTCATTTTGCCACTCGATTACCATGGTGGGTGTAATATGGAGGATGTGAGGGCATAAGCATTGTATGTACAAATATGAATTTTAGCCGTGCATGTGCGCCGACACTTGTTTAAGTATGTTTGCTTACTACCCAGTGTAAGGCAATTCTGAAGTTTCATAAGTTTTCGTGGGTAATGGAATTCCCATTTGCTAGTTTGTACTAGATATTTTTCAGACCAATAACACTCGTTATTGACGTTTTTCATATAATATATGTAGGTCTTTAAAATCTTGAGTCGACTTTAGTAGGAGGACAAATAAATGCTATGCACACTTAAGCTCAGGATAGTTATTTACTTTCTTACTTTTATTTATATTCGATGTGTTTTGACGCATATTTAAAAATATCTTCCAGTCTTATGACAACAAGCTGCTTGTTTCAATCTATTTTATCGAACAAGTCTTACCGACCAACAACTTTAAATATGACTCGACTTTTTGATTCAATTCTTAAATGACCCGAAATCAGGGTGTTACACCTACAGAGGTTTGGAGTTTCCTAGGCCTAGGTGGACACTATATACTACAGACAATTCATTCAATGTTTCTCTTCCATAGCAGCCCCTCTTACACGGCTGACTAGGAAGGAAGAATAATTCAGACAGACAAATGAATGTGAGCAAAGTTTAGGGAAGCTAAAGGAGAAGTCAACTTAGGCACCTGTCCTCACATTGCCAGAAGGACACAAAGATTTCGTAGTTTACACACATGCCTCAGGCATTGGTCTAGGTTGTGTTTTGATACAAAAAGATAAGGTTATAGCCTATGCATCTTGTCAACTCAAGGTGCATGAGCATAACTATCCTACACCTAACCTAGAGCTCACAGTAGTTATATTTGCTCTTAGAATATGAAGGCATTACTTATATGGAACATCTTTCAGACTCTTGACTGATCACCAGAGTCTAAAATATATCTCTATGTAGAAGGATTTGAACATCATACATAGAAGATGGTTGTAGCTATTATCAGACTACGAGATCAACATAGCATACCACGAGGGCAAAGCAAGTGTGGTAGCATATGCTTTGAGCAGGAAGCCAGTTCTAAGCTCCACAAGATTGGCAACATTGTCAATGACTTAGCATGCTACAAGCCAGAGACAGTTGGTCAGAATGATGGCAAGACTGACCATTCGGCCGAGTGTGCTTAAACAGATCAAGGGTACACAGGAGAAAGATAAACAATTGAGTTAGTGGCTGGAAGAGGGCACACATCAAGAATTGGCCAGAGATGCAGATGGGTTAGTCAAACTGAGAGGCTAACTATTTGTGCCAGATGTTCCAGAGTATCCCAGACTTTGAAGTACGATTCTTCATGAGGTTCACACTTCGAGATGTGGAGTCCATCTAGGTGGAGTGAAGATGTGTCACGATGTCCAACAAACATATTTGCGGCCAGGAATGAAGAGAGAGGTATCTAACACAATCGCCAGATGTTTGGTGTGCTAGCAAGTGAAAGCCAAACATGTAAGTCCAGGTGGAACACTACATCCATAGGAAACCTTAGAGTGAAAGTTGGAGACTACAACCATGTCAATCCCCAATATGTTGGGTACAGGGTAGTGAACCAATGGCAGTTGGGCTAGAAATGATCCAGCAAACAAAGGAGTAGTGATGCGGATCAGGAAGAGAATCAAGTCAGCTTAGGACAAACAGAAAAGTTATGCTGATCAGTGCAAATGTGAGGTTCATTCCGCATTAGGAGATCACGTTCTCACGAAGGTCTCTCTGACTATGGGAAACATGAAATTTGAGACTCATAAGAAACTTAGTCTATGATATATCGGACCATTTGACGTGATCGAGTGCATTGAACCAGTGGCTTACAAGCTAGCATTACCGCCTCATCTATCAGATGTGCACGATATCTTCCATGTGTCATTGCTAAAAGCATACCATCTAGAGAACTCTCATGTAGTCAATTTTAGAGAGATAGAGCTATAACCAAACCTGACATATCCAGAAGATGCAGTAAAGATTGTGGATAACTGAGTGAAGGTTCTCTAAAGAAAAGAAATTACACTAGTATGAGTGTAATGGAGTCGACGAAGAGTTGAAGAATCCATATGGGAAGGTGAAGACGAGGTGAGGAAGAGATATCCAGAGATATTCTAGCAACCAGCTTCACGACCAGGTACTTTAATTAAGCCTTAGTTTTTTTAGATTATGGATGAGTTTGAAACCTCTTTGTGTAAAATTTCAAGGACGAAATTTTTCTAAGGAAGGAAAGTTTACAAAACTCGTGACTCAAGTAAGAGTTTTACGTTAACCAACTAGTCGGTTCAGCCGTCGGTTCTAGTCGAGTCAGTTTCATGACCCGCATGTTGAGCTGATGCCAGCCGTACGTTATGAGTGATGAGGGTCAAGTGTACCCGAGTATATGATGATAACGTTAGAAAAATGATATGAAATGAATTATCAGAGTATATGATAGTATGTCATTATTTTTTATGTGTTTGATCATAAAATTATTTTTAAGCTGAATAAGGCATTAGAACACGTTATATAGTTTGGGTGGGTTATTAGTTATAGAACATGTCATTTTAATGTTATTGAGTGTATTATATTTTATGGGATTTTTTAAATTTTTTTAGAATTTATTAGGAGTTAGTTATTATTTTTTACTCGAGTTGGAGTTGAGTCAACTTTTATTCACGAGATTGCCACCCAAACCCTCACCTCAATGCCTTTCTCCCCTAACCCTGATTGCCGCCCTTTCTTACCGCCAAAGCCCCTCAGGCCGCCATACTACCCTGATTGATGCCACTGGAGTGTCGTTGTGCCGTTCCTCCACCATCCCATTTTGCCTGCTACATCGTCGTCGCCCCCTTCGACCCATGAACCTTTCCCCCTCACCAAGTGCAGCTGTCGAGGCTGGCCAAGGGACGATCAGGCAAGCCAACCGACCCCGGTCGACTCACGGCCGCCACCACCAACCGTCATTGCTGTTGTCACCCTCTCCACCACAGTGGTCATATTGAGCTCACCAAGGCTGGTGCCGACCCACAGCCCCGATCACCTAACCACTAGAAATGGCCGAAAAATTGCCAAAAAATTGGATTTGCTAGAAATAGCTGGATTTTTATCGAATTTGTCTAGTTGAACCCAATCAAACTTCCGACGCCACAGGGTGCCGAATTCAAGTCTCAAACCACGTGACAAGCCCTAGTCATCGCTGATCATCGACGATGCGAGGTATAATTAACTCCAATATAATTATTTAAAATTGATAGTTATTAGCACAACATACTAGGATTTGATTAATTGATGTGATAAAATATTGTGATTGTAAATAAAATAAATTTGTATGATTTGACTTGTATTGAAATAAATGCTAATGAACTAATTAAGTAAATTAAGTATGAATTGTTAGTTAACTACAATGTAGCCTAGAAGATCATAATGTGGACTGCTATGAATCTCTTATATGATTGAGTTTGTTAGTTATGATGTGTGAATACATCATAGCAGGCGTTAGCTTTTAGTTTTGATGTGTAGATACGGAATAGGAGCTCGCCGCTTGGGTGCGTGGACACGATTAGAGCTTCTATTAGGTCCATTTAGGACTTGCTTCTTATTTGACTCTTTCACTTTATCGTGATTTTTTTTAATAGGTAAGCGGATGTTCCGAGTGGTGGATTTATCGTATCCCACTCCACAAGGGTCATTTAGTAGTATAAATTTTCAGATTAATAACCCTTAAGTATGAGATCCCTCAAATTTGTATTGAAAACTCAGATCCAGATCATGATGCCTTCGGACCTACTATATTAAAATTTGTATCGATACCTATGTATTTATAGTTTTCTTGGGTTTTCTAATGAAATGTGAGACAAGGGAAAGTTGACTCATGCACTTCGCGAGCGGGTACGTGCCAGTCAATGCGAGCTCTAGGTTGGTGAGTGGGTCGTTCCATTCCCGACAGATCCTGATAACTTTACCTTTGAGTTCCTCAAACCCGGAGAAGTGTGGTGGATTATAGTATTGCAATGCAGCGCATGTCTAGACTTATAAATTCAAAGGGTACTAAAGGTGCATGCCTGAGAGTACTGGCCTCTGTGCTTAGGGCCAAGAGTGATATGGAGGATGTAGAGGGCATTAGGATTCTTGATTTTTTGCGCAAGGGATAGGCTAAGAAATATCAAGGCATCTCACGAGTCAGAACGGGACGTTGTCGAGTTGAGGCCAACAGCTCCTGATTAGTGTCCTTATAAGAGTTTCTAATGCAAAAGTATAAGCATGATTTCATTTAACAGTAAAGTTAGTTCTCTTGTGCCAGTTTAATTATTAGTTATTTCTAAACCAGTAACACTCGTTACTGATATTTTTGTATTATATATGTAGGTGAGAACTAGAATGACTTAGAGCTATCGGGACAGCAGAGGAGCAACGTTGCACCATGCACACATGTACCGACCAAATGGAATGAAAATTTGGTGAGATGAATTGCATTGAATTATGGTAGATGAATGTCATAATGATTTGTTGTAGGAATTGTTATGTGAATTTAATGAAATGGTCGGTGTGATAGCATTATGAATAGAACTGAATGGGATGAATGAATGGGCAAGACCTTACTTAGAAAGATAAAGATGATTATGATGTGATTGTGTGTGAAAAGTAAAATATTTTGGCATTGTTTTACGTTTTTATTGTTATATATACATATTGTTTGTTGTTGACAGTGTAGTCCCTATTGTTCTTTTAAGAGGAAATTCTGTTCATTTTGTTTTAAAAATTATTATTTTTTAAACTTTTGAATTTTTGTTATTTTAAATATAATTGGCATGTCATAACATTCATCTAAAACTTCGTTAGAACATAAACTTTTCATCTATGCATTGAATGTTTGCATCACTATCTTGAGAGGCCGAGGGTAGATCCAATTCGACTTAACAGAATTAAATAGATTAATAAATGGTTCGGTCGCCAATAGTATTTTTGGTTCAATTTGTGAGTGAGCTGAAGTGGGGTGTTACAACTTTCTTTCCAAAGTAAATATTTGCTTTGAACTTGTGAATCCAGCGGACCATAAAATCTATGAACTAGGAGATATAGAAACATGATATTCGTACTCCAAACAGAGCACACCATAATCTAGAAACCGGTGGACAGAGAATCAACACGAGAAACAGTTACTAACCCATTAGAACACAGCACGCATAATTCATCAACCATCATATTTTTCCTAGGCAACACATCATCCACGGATAGCATATTCCATACCATTCTCCATACCAACATCAATAATCTGAGTGGAAGCTTTTCCTTCCACCAACTCTTCCAATCAGAACAAATGGGTCGTGTAACTAAACAACCATACTTCTCTTTGTAAAATGTTTTAATTGTGAAACATCCATTCTTAGCCCCAAGCCAAATACACGTATGTGGAATATGAACATGTGTCAATCATAAAGTATATTGTGAATTTCCATTATTCGATCATTTAGTTCAATCACACCTGCCGCTGATAACAAAAGCCCGAAGCAACAAAGCCCATGACTCAAACTCTCTAAGTGGATTTCAACAGACACCCCTTTCCACAAACGCCTTTTCCCCGTTCTACTGCATGGCTATCTCTCATTTCGCAACAGTTCTCATCCTTGATTTCAAAAGACTTATTATTCTTTCTAGGACTTTCAAAGATAAATAGCGGATTATTATACATTTGAAGATTTCTTCACATGCATCATACCATCTTCAAATTTTAAATTTTCCCCAAAATATATGTTTTCAATTCATAATTTACTTTCTTTACGTATGGCCATTGGCTGTATTCTATTTAGACTTTTGAAATTGTCCAAACTATCCGAAAAACTCTATTTCTTCGTGAACTGTAACTCCGTAATTCATAAATAAGGAATGGGTTTTGTACTTTTTTCTTTTCTCTAGTTTTGAAAGTGTTCACGTAATGGCAATTTATATATGCCCATATGCATATGATCACGTTAATCTAGCTGATTTAAAATGAGTCTCGTATTTGAGTCTAAAACAATTCAACTATCAATGCCAATTTTAATAGAAGTATCATGACTCAATCTCTGATTAAGCCGAGTATAAATTTGCTCGTTTGTCGACAAAATTTTTTTCCCTGATTGGACGGCCAACGAATGCCACAAAACTCACAAAAACATTATTTATGTAATTATATTAATTATTAGACTCCTAAACTCAGCCAGTGCTCGTGTTGTGCTTTATTACTAGATCTAGCATTGCCAACCCAAGCCCCGGATACTACGAGGAAGGGCATCTAGTAAAACTCTACCGTATACACATTCGGTAACACTTTACCATTTACACACACGTGGATTATAGACTTTTGCTTCGTGATAATCACGATGAGACCATTACAAACATCGAGTGTGATAATCCTAATTTAGTTCCATATATATAATATCTATTAGCGTAAGATCTGATTTATTAGTAAGAATGTAATATAAATATTTAATTTTGGTTAACTACTTTGAAAAAAATTAATTTAGACTCATTATAATACATTTTAAGCTGAATAAAACTAACTTGATTTCGTGTAAAATGGTGTATTAGACTAGTGACGTAAATTAGGCTGCTGGCAACAGATTAAGAAAGATGTGGTCTAAGCTAGCTATGGATCAAGTATAATAATTTTGGAAACAAATTTTTTTAAAGTGGCTAAATTGAGATAACTTCAATTATATACCACATTTAATAATTATTGAAGTAAAATTTAATTTATTAATGAAAATGAATTATAGATCTTTAATATCGATTAAATATTTTTAAATAGATAATTTAAATATATTATATTGAACTTTAAGATGAGCTGCTGCACGGTACATGTTATTTAACGGTCGTTGCCACTAATTCTTCTAACATGCCGAGCAAGCGCTAGGCACCGCCTCAAAAACAAAAAAGCAAAAAAATCGATTGCAAAATCAAAACCGTACCGCTACAAGTCATCGAGAGAGAAAAAAGCCCAATACAAGGCCCATGAATAGAAAAAAGAAATGGGCCTCCAAAAAGTCCATTGGGCATCCCCTCCATCTTCCCTCCTTCCCCTCACTCATTGGCTATCGCCTCTTGCCAAGCTCAAACCTCGCTCTCTCGCCATCACACCATCTCTTCGATCAATCACCCAGCACTGATCTCCATCTCCACATCGTTCCCCTTCCTTCCCCGCTTGTGAAAACCCTGCCTCCTCCCCTGCTCCCCGGTGGAGGCCGCGCAATTCCGATTCGGATCTCGTTCTCTGTTGCCTCGCAATGGCCGACAGCAAGGTCGATCTGCCCGATGAATTCCTCGCCACGAAACCCTCCGACCAGCCGTGGCCGCTGAAAGGTATCTGCTTCTTTTTTCTTGTTGGGTGGTTTCTTGTGGGATTTCGGAGGGGGTGCAGGTTGCGGGTGATCTGAATTGATGTGATCTGAGTTGCCTGG
This sequence comes from Piper betle, assembly GCA_033002965.1. NCBI lineage: Eukaryota > Viridiplantae > Streptophyta > Magnoliopsida > Piperales > Piperaceae > Piper > Piper betle. The sequence goes on along the minus strand of JAURVB010001262.1, from coordinate 98,102 downwards.
GTTTTGTTGGAAGTGTGATTGTTGGGAGGCGATTGGTTCTGACTGTTTGATTTGATTTTGGGACTTCGAGAAGTTGCTTATAGGTTGCAGGGTTGATGATATGTGTGAGTGAGTTTTTGATTTTGATCTCGGGCTGTAAGAAGTAGCATGGTTGTGACCTTTTGATCTTGATTTTAGGGCTACAAGAAGTCGACTGAAGTGATACTGGGTATTTGATGTTGATTCTAGGACTTGAAGAAGTTGGTTTAAGTTATATAGAGGTCTGAATATTTGATTTGCTAGAAGTTATGGAGTTTTAATCTTTGATTTCGATTTTAGGACTGTGAAGTTGGTTTTGTGAAGTGTATTTGTGTAGGGGGTCATTGGTTCTGAGTCTTGGATTTTTGTCTTAGGACTTCTAGCTAAGTGCTGGCAGTTAGACGGTATTTCACAAGTGTACTTACTAGTGGAGGATTATTGCTCCTGACTGCTTGATTTTGACTATATGGTGAAGTTGCGGGAATTTAAAGTGTACTTGCTGGTGGGGATGGCTTTTTCTGGTTGTTTGATTTCAATTTTAGGACTGAAGGAGTTGCAGGAAGTTAAAAGGTATTTTACAAGCCTCCTTGTGGAGGGGGTGGTTGGTTCTGAATCTTTGATATTTTATTTTAGGACTCAAGAAGTTGCAGAAAGTTGTGGGCCTTTATAATCCTATTTTTGGGGATTATTGGTGGTTACCGTTGAATATTCATCTTAGGAATTCATGAAGTTGCAAGGGGTTTTAGAGTTTTAAGTAGTGTGACTGGTTCGGACTCTTTGATTTTGGTTTAATTAGCACTTAAGTATTGCTAGAAGTTGTGGAGTATTTTGTTTATAATTAATTTGCTGGGGTACTATTGGCTCTGACTTTTTGATTTTTTTATTAGGACGGTAAGAGGTTGTTGAGTATTTTTATATGTCTACTTACAGAGGGAGACTGTTTGATTCTGATAATAGTACTTCAAGAGGTTGTCATATTTCTGCTAAGTGTGTGTGTGTGATTGGTGATGAAAATCTGATTTTAGTTTTAGGACTTTAAGAAGCTGCAAGGAATAATCCATTTTGTTTTTAGTGGCTTCAGTTTTGGTGATTAGTGTGTTGCTCTCCTAGGTGCTAGTTGTTACTTGCCTGACCTACTGGATGTGTTGTTTTAGGGTTTTATTGGTTGGGAAAATTATGGAAGGATCTGCATTAACTCTTGAAGCAGTGAAACTTATTTGCTATATAAAGAAAAAACATTGATTAATTATTCTATTGTGATGTATTATTTTTGGTATATTGTGATTGCCATATCCATTTGATCTGATCGGCTAATATAATTTGTTATGGGTTGAGTTTTTTTTTAATCAAGCGACAAACAGCCTCTGATAAGCAAAGATGCATTTGGTCCAATCATACTTTTTCTCGGCAAACAAACAGAAATTTGTGCTCATATGCTTACATTAATGTGTAGGATGATGCACAAATGTATTTGTGCTAAGCATGGCTTTTTTGCCCATATTTTTTGGGTCCAATCAATGGGGAGCGACTGCTGTTAGTAGTCTGTTAGTAATTTTGTGTCATATTTACCCTCAGGAAGGAATTGCATTGTAAAGCTGGTCCTTCTCATAATTGAGTCCTGTCCTCCAAGTCTACTGATGGTAGTTTAGTGGTCATGAGTTAACATTTTCGTGGGCGATTCATTCAGTGATTTTGACAATCTTTCATTCATCTGCAGTTATCCTTACCCTTTTCTTCTGTATTCAGTTTCCTTATGTTTTCTTATGCTTCTGTTTTTCCTTTTCTTTTTTGTCTTTTTGGAGGTAGAGTCTTAACTACTGTTGTTTTTTTGTTCATTCCAGATGGCTCTCCAGGACTGAATGATGTGGAAAAGGGAATTTTGGGGTTTGTTGATGACTCCAAAGGTAGTTTGGATAACCTTATGTTCAATTCTCATTTGTTATCTCGGACATATTTTAGTGTACATCTATGTGCACCACGAAGTTGATCACGCATTTTGTGGGTTTATATATGATAAAATGCAGATCAAGCAGCATCTGATAATAGTATACCCTTGTCACCTCAGTGGCTCTATGCTAAGCCTTCTGAAAGCAAGATCAGTCTTTCTCTTGCCCCTGGAGTATGGCTCTTTTCCCTTGTTGCTATATATATTCTGTGAGATTTTATTCTATCATGAAGTTGCTTCTTTTTAGATGTAAATCATTTGAATGATCCCTGAGTGAATGTTTGTTCTTTTTGTCTGTTAAATATTTTCTGATATGATGTTTGTTGTATAAACTTCGTTGGTATGAGAAGGATGTTCCTGCTCAGAAGGATGGGTGGCGCTTAGAAGGCTCTCAAGACAAAAAGGATTGGCGGAGGAATGCTGTTGATAGTGAAGGAAATCGTCGCTGGCGTGAAGAAGAAAGAGAAACAACCGTGGTGGGCAGAAGAGATCGTAGAAAAGAAGCAGAAAGTGTAAACGAGTTTCGCAAGAATGATCGTCGTTCTGAGATTGTTTCAAATAGGGATACTACTGAAAGCAGGGCTCCATTGCTTTCTTCTGACCGTTGGCATGACGCTGGCGGTCGCAGCTCTGCGCATGAGTCTAGGCGTGACAGCAAGTGGTCATCCAGGTGGGGTCCAGAAGACAAAGAAAAGGATTCTCGACCTGAGAAAAAGGTTGATGCTGATAAAGAGGATGGTGAAAAACAGGCATCTTTTGTGGCAGTATCTCGTGCTGAGCGTGATGTTGATTCTCGTGATAAGTGGAGACCTCGTCATCGTCAAGAGTCACATCCTATTATTTCTTCTGTGTATCGTGCAGCTCCTGGGTTTGTTCTTGAGAGAGGACGGGTAGAAGTTTCAACAGGTTTTGCTCCCGGACGTGGAAGGTCAAGCCTCCCTGGAGGCATATCTGGTTACAAAACTCCTTCTAGTGCACCTATTGGTGCTGGCTCTTTAGAAAGGAGCTTGTCGGGTGCTGAAAAATTTGCTTCATCAGCAAACTCATTTTGCTACCCTAGAGGTAAACTTCTTGACATCTACAGGAAGCATAGGTTGCACCCTTCATTTGATTCTGTTCCTAGTGGCTTTGAGGAAGTACCTGTCATAACTCAAGCATCCTCTGTCGAGCCGCTGGCATTTAGTGCGCCTGATGCTGAAGAAGAGGTATTGATCGGCTTCATATGTTAGTGACAAATTATGAGTATTTGTTGCTTTGGGTGCTTAGCTCTTCAATTTTTGTCTGCTATGGCTGATGGTGTTTGTAATAAATCTGTAGTGAGCTTTCCTGAAAAATATCTCGAAAAGGGTAATGTGCTTATGCTACGAGGTTCAATCTGTTTCTCTTAGTGGCTTTTCCTTGGGCTATGGTTACATATTTTGCGTTATTGCGGGATGTTGCTGAGTTCTTGGTGAGATCCCAATCTCGGGAGGTGTCCAAGACAAAACGCGTCCCAGAGAAAGGGTGAGCATGATTGGGGGGGGGGCATAAGAAAGCAGCAGCAGCATTGACCAGAGAGTGAGAGGCGAAGATAGCTGCAGCGGGTGATAGAGAGGGAGAGGGAAGGCGGTGCTAGTAAGGTAGGGGAAGAGGGGGAATGAAGGAAAGGGAAGGCAGAGGCAGTGGGGTGGGCGGAGAGAGGGAAGGCGATGGCAGCAGCGTGCAGGGGTGAGGGAAAGTGAGGCAGCGGCTTATATATGTTTAAATAAAAGTTTTTTTTTTCAAAAAATATAAAAAAACCTTCTTGTTTTTGGTCACTTTATCGTCCATAAATAAAAATTTTATATAATTGCTTACTTAGAAAAAGATATATACTTCTGTAAATATTTGTTTTAAATATTTTTGTATAAATTATTTATTGCAAATTGTTTTTCCTTAGATTAATATAAACTTTTAATATAAATATTTTTAATGTAAATTGTTTATTATATATGTATATATGTATCATTTTTTATACTTTTTATGCCTTATTGTATTTGTTTAACTTAATAATGTGAATTTTACAAATTATAATAATAATAAAAAAGTCAGAAGATAAAGATTTATATACAACTATTATGGAAAACAAATGAAATTTGAAAGTGTATATAGGTTGAAAGGATCATTTACTTGTGATTTTATGGATGAATATATTAGTTTGATTGTTAATTTAAATTAAATATTTATATAATTGATAGGTTTTATATATAGAATAATTATTTATATTAGTTCATTTCCGAGACCTCTCCGGAATCTCTGCGAGATCTCTCCGGAATCTCTTCGAGATCTCTCTTTTCAGACCCTCCGAGATGAGATCCAGAGACGAGAGGGCAAACCTTGGGCTGGGCCTAATGTTACCACTTCCTGTATACATCATTGATGGATCTAAATTGAATAGCTCTTAAGAATTTTAGCTGTGTTGAGCTGGCGTGTAATTTTTTTTTAAATAAAAAATAAAAATAAAAATGATTTGCTATTAAGTGAAAGAATCTCAATGTCACATTGCTGTTGGCTGCAGTTGGATCAAGTTTGTGGAATAACCAATTTTATCATAGTATATCCAAAATATGGTGATTGATGTAATCATCATAAATCAATTTACTTGCGGCTAAAGACCTTACTGTAAAATAAAGTATTGGATAAATAGGGTTAGAACCTGCTTAAGTATATATAGCAGGCACTTTGAGCTTATTCAGGTTTTGGCATACCAAAGTCTCTGAAGTTTTATTTTCTTCTATATGCTGCGCCTTTAAAAAGTCTGGTGTTACTTTCACTTTATCTTGGAAGGCTTTTTTTTTAGTACAAATAGATTTGTTTCAGAAGCGATTTCAAATTTTTTCTTTACTGAGTCATGATTTGCTCTTGAGGTCATTAACTTGTATGTTCTCTTTCTTATGCTTTTAAGTTTTAGGGTTTGATGCTGACTGTTTTGAGGCATTTTTGTAATGTTCACTTTTCTGAGCGAACTCATTACTACAAACTCCATCTCCTAGTAGGCCAATTGGTGTTATCAGGTTAGAGGGGGAGAATGCCCTAAGAATCAATGAATAGTTTGTGTTTTTTTGACATGTGGGCCTCTTACTGTAAAAGTTGGAAAATTTCAGGCCAGCTTAGAATGAGTCCACATGTTTTGAGCAGAAATGTGAGTTTGGGTCCACTGTTCCATCCCAGTGGACTTCTACTTACGGTTTTCTTTCACCTGTGGGGCGTTCTGGCTGTGGAAGTCATCCTGTGAATGTTAGAATGTGTGTGATTGCTTTGCTTTTAGATAAAACTATCTTGCAGGTGTTTTGTAGAATGATATAATATCTTAAATATATTACTTTGGGTGGCAGGTTATTCTTGAAGGCATATCTAAAGGCAAAGTCATTAGTAGTGGTGCATCATATACTACAAATAGGGAAAAGATGGGAAAGGCCCAAGAAAATGACAGTACAGGTAAGGCATTAGCCCTCTCTTCTTCTTTTTTTGAATTCTTTAGACCAATTAATTTTTGTTCAGGTTGTGTAACTGACAATGCTCCTGAGACAAAAGTTGGTATTGCATCTGAGAATATAAGGAGCCCCATAGAGGTCGCGAGAGATGAATCTTCAGAATTGGAAAATGCTTGTAGTATGTTAGGTGGTGATTTTCTTCTTGTCTTTCATTTATTATGAGGTGTTAATTTTCTGGCATGTCTTTGATAATTTTTGCTTTGGTTGAAAGATCATATGACAAAGGAAAAGGAAAACGAGGTGAAGGGTACCCTGGATGTTAAAAATAACAAAGAGGAAGGTTTTGGTGATGCACATTATGATCATGAATTAGGACCAATTGATTCTTCAACTGCACCCATGCATGCTGGCAATAATACTAGTTTGTGTCACTCTGCTGAGCCATCTAGCCTACCAGCTGCTTTGGTAGATCATTCAAAGCTGTCCAATGATTCTAATGCTCTTTTTGAGCTGCTCAACCCAAAAGTATCTTTCAGCCATGAGCCTTTAGTTCTTTCTGATGGGGAAGTGAAGCAACTAGAGCAAGTTCTTCCTCCGGAGGAATTAAGGTTTTTCTACCGTGATCCCCAAGGAGAAATTCAAGGGCCCTTTCTGGAAATTGACATCGTATCATGGTTTGAACAAGGCTTTTTTGGCACTGATTTACCTGTATGCTTAGCTGGTGCTCCTGAAGGAACACCTTTTCTGGAACTTGGGGAAGTCATGCCACATTTAAAAGCCAGAGGACAATCTACTTCCAGTGTACAGGCTCTTAATAATCTCCAGCTTAACAAATCTGTTGGAGCCGACTTGGACATTGTTAATACATTAGATCTGGGCGGGTCTGTTGCTGCGAAGGAGCTACAATGGTCCCTGGATAAAAGGAATCTTGATAATAATGTAGAGAACACTTACTCTAATTTGTCCAAATTGAAGGCAGAAGTTTTTGCGAGTATGCCTAACAATGAGGCTGGAAGCTTTCGTGATTATGCTGCACATGGAGTTGGAGGTTAGTTTCTTCTCTTTATTTCTATTTATTCTTTAATTTTTTTAAAACAATTTTGTACTTTTTCTTTGGCAGAAGTCATATTTCCTAAGAAAGCTACTGCTAGTGTTGGAAATTTGGGTGGGAATGTATTTTCCACCTTTCAGGATTCCTTTGGTAATGTTGGAAATCATCAGTCACTGGGGAATATAATGGGAGGAAATAACATCCCTGATCACAAAATTTTCAAGGATGGCAATATCCATCCTCTTGGACTGCTTTGGTCTGAGCTGGAAGGAGGTGCTTCACTAAAGTTGCCACAATCTCCTGGGGTTGCTGACCAGGGTTACCTTAGAGATGTCTCTCGTCCAGTACACAAGCAGAATTCCTTGAGTGCCTTAGGTGATGATCCACTCACTCAAGAAGCGTGGTTTGACGATTACAGGAGAAACAACCTTAACCCCATTACACACCTTCATGATGCCATGGATAACAGACACCTCTCATACATGGATCCTGAAGTAAACCGCTTTGATTTGTCAGAACAGTTGCTTGCTCAGGACATGCAGAAGCAGCAATTGCACAGACAGATGCGATTATCCAATCAGCAATCTACTCATGGAGTGCTTGACCAGTTGGCAGGATCCAACCTTGCTCATGGCTTTAATCTTGCTCATCAGCAACTAATGCCACAATCTGATTCTGAAATGGAACGTCTTTTGCAGCTCCACCTACAACAAGAACGAGAACATCAGCTTCAACAGAAGCAACTTCAGTTCCCGGAACTGAAGATTCACCATCGTCAAATGCAATTACAACAGCAACAACAGTTGCTTTTTGAAAGGTTATTGCAACAACAACATATGCAGGGTCATCATCCTAGCCTTTTGCAGTCACGAGGGGACTCTTTGCATGGTCCAAATGCGCTTGATCAAGCACTCTATAAGCAGCAACTCTTTCATGAGCTGCATCAACAGCAGCAACATCTTGGGCTTCAACAAGATTTAAGTCTTGAGCAGATCCAGGCCAGGTTCGGGAACTTGCATCCAGAACATCTCAGGCAAATTTTGGAACTAATGATTCATGAAAATCAAAAGCAACAGCAAATGCATCCATTGGAGCATCAGCAGATACTTATGAACTTGCACCAGCATGAGCAGCAACTTCAGGTACATGCTTTGAGACAGCAGTTGGAAGAAGAGAGGCAGCAGATAGGCAGGATGTGGTCAGGGGATGAATCTAATCAATTTGTGAGACCAGGGGCACGGTCTGCTGGATTCAGCCCTTCAGATGTATTCAATCAGCAGCATCTAAGGGTGCCGTTTGAACAAATGAGCGAACATGAAAGGAATCTTGCATTACATGAGAAACTTCAGCTTCCTGGAACTTTTGAACAGCCAAGCCCATTGTCAATAGATAGATCAATGACATTGCCCAATGTGGGTCCTGGACCAAATTTGATGACCGTATGAACTCTCTGGTTCGGAGAGCTCAAGGTTTAGATATACATGAAAGGCATAGTGCTCAGGTGGATTTACCTACTTCAGGATTTCAGTCTTATAGTCACCGTCAAATGCCAAACCAGCTTCATGTGCCTCAGCTGCAGCAAGCAGGTGTTTGGTCGGAGGATAATGGCCAATTGCCCAACAGCTGGAAGGAGTCAAGTTTTAATCCGCTGTGTCTTGAAGCAGAGCAAAAGAAGAGGGAAATGGGGGCAACTGTGGTTGGGGAGGAAGAAGATTTGTGGCCATCTGCAGATCTTGATGCAAAAATGAGTATATTTGATTCGGTTCATTTAACATCCGGAGCTCTGGAGATAGGTACAGATGGTGTTCCAGCCATTGGTTCTTCTTATGGAAAAGAACCCTCATGGCATGTATCTATGTCTGCACCTGGACATCACTTGGGAAATGTCTCAGAAGTACCTTATGATACGAATTTTGGAGACCTTGGTGCTTTGGAGGAGCAAGCTAGCAGCCTTGAAAATGTTGAAAATTTGGCTCTGATGTCTAATTCAGGAGTTTTCATGGACGATCAGAAGCTTCTTACTCTTAACAGTGAGGCAGGACAGGCAGTATATGCAGGTTCCAATCCCTCCGGTGGCATAGAGGGGAATGATGGAAAGAAGGGTAAGAAGAGGGGAACAAAAGGCAAGGGTGGAAATAAGTCAGGCTCAGAATCTGAAGGTGTATCAGAATTATCAGGAACTCTGTCTGCAGATTACCCAATTAGTATACCAGCTAGGCAAGCTTCTGTGGGTGGTATGTTTTTGGCTTGGTGCTGTATGATCATTTCTAATGCTATCTTTACTCTTTTAACTGATGTCTAATGTTATCTTTACTCTTTTAACTGTAGCTCTGTTCTTTATGTAGGTGGCAAGATGGACTTCCTCAATTATGATTTAGGTGGATCTGCCTACGGTGATGATATGAGCAGAGAAAGGTGTACATTTTATTGATGCTTTCATTTTCATCATACCCTTCGTTTTAGAAGTTCCTTGTGTTATTCCATGGGTTGATGATCATTTATCCTTTTCCTGTGTAGGTTGAAATCAACACTTCCTAAAGGGCCTGACAGCTACCTCTTGAAGCGCCCACCATTTGTTCGGCCTGTGTCTGCGCAGGATGTTCTAACAGAGATGGCATCCTCTTCTGCTATTAATCCAAAGAACTTTGCGAACACTTTGCTTATTCCAGATGGTTTGCTCATCTTCATTTACAACCAACTTCCTAACTTAAGCAACTTGAAATTGTGTTTGTGTGACACTTTTTTTTTTTGCAGAAGGAAAAGGAGACACTAGTAGAAACCAAGGTAATTACGTGGCGGATTCATTATCTGCATCTAGCAGAAATGATATGCGTTTCCGACATGCTTCATCCTGCAGTGATACAGATGTGTCGGAGCCTTTGTTTGTAGACTTGTTGAAGGGTGCTAAGAAGGCTGGTCCGGAACATGACGCCAATGCAGGGTTTCCAGAATCACAAGATGGGGCTCAAGGGGCCAAAAGTGGGAAGAAAAAGGGAAGAAAGGTAGGCAGATTGATCCAGCTCTATTAGGGTTTAAAGTTTCCAGTAACCGGATCCTGATGGGCGAAATTCAGCGCCCTGAGGATATGTAGCATGATTTTTTGTAGGTTTTTCTGTATCATATTTTGTACAGCTTCAGAAGCATATTGCCCGCATTTTTTATGTAAAGCTGTTTTTTGTTCATTAATTTTTTTATTAACTGATTTAGTTACATTTTCTTTTTCATTTAAATTGGTGCCGTTTGAGGCATGACACTCGGCGTGGATAAATACGGATAAAGGTTTTAGTATTTATTCCTGGTGATGAAGGTTTGAGGAACCCGTAAACACCTTCCCGCCGGAGGGTTTGATACTCCACGAATCGCTAGATTTACTTGTCCAAAATCAATAATTAAAGAGGTGCGTATTAGTTATCTTTACAGACTATCTTTGTAGACTATCTTTGTATATAATTTTTTAAAAAAAACATCGGAATGCCTAGATTTACTTGTCCAAAATCAATAACTAAAGATGTGGGTTTAACGTAATGCCTAGATTTACTTGTCTAAACATCGGAATGCCTCTCTTACAGACTGTCTTTGTATCTAATTTAAAAAAACATCGGCTTTCTAACATGGCAGGCTCAGGGGCTATTTGTAATAAATATATTAATGCAAATTGAATTAAAATAATTAAAGCATTTTTTTATCATAAAAAGAGTTAAAATAAGTGGCAAATTTTATGATACTATTTTTATTTTGAAACGATAGTGCAAGCATTTTCCATTGCTGTTTTACTTATTTACCATTTTATTGAAGGTAATTATTTACTTTTAAAATTAAAAATATATCTATATTAATTTTATATATATAAATAATAATTTTATTATTATGTTTAATTAAAATTTTATATTATAATTATATCCTTTAAAAATGTGGGTTTAACGTAAATATATGGTGTATGTGTCACCAAATTTGTGAACTTGACAAGGGTTTTGTTTTGCTAAAGAGTTGTGTGGCTCAAATCAAAATTTGCTAACCATTAGTCATTTATTGTTATTCAAAACAATCGAAAGTCAATAACAAAGTAGGGGTGCTAATCGAGCAAGCGAGCTCGAGCTCAACTTGTGTTCAAATTCAGCTCGAATAGTTTAAAATTTGTTCGAACTCGACTCGAGATCAAACGAGTTTTGAACATACATGCTCGAGTTCGACTCGAATATCATTTATGTGTTCGAGCTTGACTCGAGCTCAACTCGAGCTCGAATATACTTAAATTGTTTAATTTTTTCGACCTCGAACTTAGCTCGGCTCGTGAATTTGAAACCGGCCCACAACCTCGAGGACATCAACTTGAATACTTACCATCTCAACTATCATTCACTCTTTTAGTTACTATATTGTGTGTGTGTGTGTCTATATATATATATATATATATATATATGGCAGCGCTACAGTGCGCTACCCTATTTTGGCAGCGCCAATGCGCTGCCTATTGTGGACCGTTGGATCTAATCCAACGGTCCACAATCAACCTTCACAATCCCCCTCTCCTCCCCCTCAGCCTCCCGTCGCCGCCCATGCCCCTGCCCGCCGCTGCCCCTGCCCTGCCGGCCTCCCCGCCCCTGCCCCCTGCCCCCGCTTGCCACCCCCAGCCCCTGCCCGCCGGCCAGCCCATGCCCCGTCCGGCAGCCGTACCCCGCGCAGGCCGCCCCTGCCCCCGCCCCGCCGCTCCGCCTGCCCCAGCCGGCCTCCCCTGCCCCTGCCCCCGCCCCTGTCGGCCGCCGCAGCCTCCGCCCCAGCCCCCGCCCTCGCTCGTAGCCATCGCCCCCCCTCCCGCGGGTGGCCGGCGGCGAGGTCGCCGGCGGTGGGGTGGCGCGGCGAGAGAGAGCGGGGGGAACAGGGGAGGGTAAAATCGTAATAAAAACTTTACTCGGTCCTTGACTCGAGTTAATATTACGAAATAAATTAAAAAAATAAATTTTTTTATAATAAATACTTGATTCGATCTCGCACGAGATCGAGTCAATATTACGAAATAAATTAAAAAATAAAAATTTTTTATAATAAATACTTGATTCAATCGCACACAAGATCGAGTCAATATTACGAAATAAATTTAAAAAAATAAAATAATTTTGTAATAAAAACTTTATTTGGTCCCACACAAGACTGGCGCCGCATATTTCCCAGCAGGCCCATCCAGCCCCGAGGCGGCGACATTGTTGGCCAACGGGCTGCCGGCGGCAAGGTCGCCGGCAGGGGGTGGCGCGCCTAAACAAATGAGGAAATAAATTTTGACTCGCTCCCGACTCGAGTGAATATTACGAAATAAATTTTAAAAAATAAAATAAAATAATTTTGTAATAAAAACTTGACTAGCTCTAGACTCGAGTAAATATTATAATTTTTTAATTTTTTTTAAAATTTATTTCGTAATATTGAATCGGGTCAGGAGCGAGTCAAGTTTTTATTACGAAATTATTTTTAAATTTTTTAAATTTTATTTCATAATATTGACTCGAGTAGGGAGCGAGTTAAGTTTTTATTACAAAATTATTTTATTTTATTATTTAAAATTAATTTCTTAATATTGACTCGAGTCGGGAGCGGGGGTGACCGAGTCAAGTGTTTTTTAAATTTATTTTGTAATCAAAACTTGACTCGGTCCCGAGCGAGATCGAGTCAATTTTTTATTATAAAACAAATTTATTACAAAATAAATTTTAAAAAATAAATAATATCGTAATAAAAATTTGACTCAGTCGGACTCGAGTCAATACTACGAAATAAATTTGAAAAAAATAAAATAATTTCATAATAAAAACTTGACTCGGTTCTCTGCAAATCGAGTCAAATTTTTATTACAAAATTATTTTATATTTTTTAAAATTTATTTCATAGTATTAACTCGAGTTATGACTCGGAGTAGATTCCGAGTTAAATTTTTATTATGAAATTATTTTATTTTTTTGAAATTTATTTTGTAATAAAAATTTGGCTCGAATGTGATCGAGTAAAATTTTTATTACCATATTACCCTCCCCTGTTTCTTCCCCCCCCCTCTGTTTTCGGCGCCACCTCACCGCCGGCGACTGCCGGCCGGGGGGGGGGGGGGGAGAAGGTCGCGGTGGCTTGGGGGCGGGGGAGCGAGGGGCTGGGTGCGGGGAGGTGCGGGGGGAGGAGGGCGGCGGAGGGCTGAGGGCGGGGGTGGACAGGCCGGTGGCAAGGGGGTGCGGCAGGCCTGGGGAGCGAGTCAAGGGAGGGGCGGCGGGCTTGGGGCAGGGGGGCGGCGAGCCGGGGAAGGGGGCGGGATGGCCGGTGTCCGGGGGCAGGACGGGGCCGGGGTGGGGTCGGGGCAGGGCCGGGGCCGGAGGCGGGGCGGGTCCGAGGGGTGGCGGAATCCGGCGGAGGGTGGGAAAGGGGGAGGGAGGGGGGTGGGAAATGGCATAGTTTTGATGGCCGTTGGATTTTGATCCAACGGCCATCAAAACCATGCGCTGCCTGCGCTGCAAAAACAGGCAGCGCATGGTAATATTTCGAGTCGAGTCAAACCCGACCTTGCTCAAGCTCGGCTCGTAAGATTCGAGTTCGAGTTCGAGTTCGAGTATTTAAATATCGAGTTTCGAGTCAAGTCAAGTCGAACCGAACGCTAAATACTCATGAGCTAGCTTGCTCAATTAGCAACCCTAAAAGTAAGTGAACTATCAAAAAAGTAGTAATCGGTGCAGTGGTGGTTAATGGTCGATAAACTGTACTATAACGTTACTAATGAACATAAACTTCTCGTTGGACTCAAAAGTTGAAAGTTGAAACATAATGTTTTACATTTAAGCTATGTTTTCAAAATTTTTGATGAAATTTGATTCATAAAATGTATTATTAAGAGTAAGATTTACAAATTACATTGCTTTTAAAGAATAATATCTTTAAATGTACAATTATTTTACATGATGATAACACTCCTCATAATGAAAGGCTGTAAGACCTAATGAATAATTAGATGTCCATTACTAATGGCAACCAATTGAAGATCTATAATGAATGATAGTTTGTTTATAGCTTATTGGACCTATTAATTATATTAGGTATAAGGCCTTCCAGTTTATTAGTTCATCTCTTGACAAACTCCGGATCCCAACCATTGCATTTATTATTACTTTTGTTTCTTTTTTTCTTTCATCGTATTTCCCCCCTAAAGTCCATATTGGTCTGCTACCTAGATGTCTAATATGTATCAAAATTTGAAAGGCCTGATATCTAACTTAAAAAATCTTGCATTATATAATGAATATCTATTAAATAACAGAAATAGAAAGCTTGCTACAAAATCTTCAAATGGATTAATTTTAAATTCAATCAAAAAATATTTTTTTATCAAATAATAAACACAACTTTTAAAAAGTATCAAAGAATAACAATTAAGCTAACTCAAACGTGACTAAAATTCTAATTTAACTTTGAGTACCAATAAACTCAACTAAATTAGATTTGATCCCAACAAAATTTGTTATAATTATATCTAAACTCTTAACCCCAAGCATTGAGCTCGTTGCTAAAATATCTCTAAAACTATAAACTCCTTAAGGTGTTGGGTAAAAAAACAAAGTCACACCTTGGTTTGCCATTTCAATTATATATCAGCCAAATATCTGTCGAATAATAAGTCCCGGAACTTGCCGAAACAAAACTTTTTAGTGAAATTGATTTCGCCTTGCAAAAATTTTGGCGGCTATTGCTGATCACCAGGAAAATTATCAATCCCTTCTGTGTGGCATTCAAACCTATTAAGCCATTTACATCAAATTAGTTGTTTGGACCCTTAATCGATTATCTATTACTCGCTCACTATTTTTCACCTAATTATTTTGTTTGTAGCAATAATTACTAATAGCTTATTGATGTTAATTAATTTATTTTAATTAAGTAAATTATCAATTATGTTAATTTAATGCATAATTTTAAATTTGTTTTTTTACTTCAAAAACTCCCTCTGTCGACGCATAATCAATTTATATGGATGACTTCAAACTCACGGATTTAGTAATTGACTCGTCAAGTCATATCATAAAATTTATCAAATTATATTATTTTTATTTTGAATTATACTAATATAATATTTGAAGTAATTAAATTATGTCTTTATCGATTTTAATTATCAAAAGAGTAATATATTCTAATTTTATATAATTTATTATTTATATAATTAAAAATTTAATATAAGTTATTCTAAATCAGCTTAGAGTTGACTATGAGTCGCTTTTAATTTATAACAGGTTTAGTCTTATTAAAATATGGTTTAATATGTATTATTGTTCATAACCTGGATTGTCTATGACATGCTGAGTTTTTTAAACTATGATTTAATATGTATTATTGTTCATAACCTGTATTGTTTAGGATTCAAAGTCATGCTTATACACTAAAGAAGAACAGAGAAAATATTTTTATGTTATAATAATAAGTAACAATATATTATAAATATCGTAAATATGATTTAAAAATAAGGATACCACATATTAGTAGTCATATCGGATATCCGGGGAAAGGAAAACATTGGACAATCCTCCCCCCGCAAACACACCATTAAAACCCTCCTCAACGCCATCTCCTTCCCCCAACGATGGCGGCCTCCCCTACCCACGCTGGTCGGTACCTCCTCTCCCCCCAACTCCTTTCCATGTCTGCTCCCCTCTTCTGATTTCCCGTTTGATTGCTGTGTCCTTGCTGTCTCAGCTCAATGCGGGCTCCTCGGTCTCCGCCCACCGCGCAGCGGCGGCCATGGACGCCTTCGCCTCGCCCCGGTGCCGTCTCGGGTGGCGCAGCTTCCGCTCTCGCCCCGCCGGCGTCGCTTCTTCGTCCTCCCTCTTCCTCGGCGGCTCTGCCCGGCGGTTGTCTCGGCCGCTGCCGCCGTCCGGGGCGGGGAGGAGCGGTTCCTCGCTCTTCTCCGTTCGGGCCGAGTCCCAGGTCAGGGTTTTGTTGTTGTTTTTTTTTGTGGTTGTGGAGTTGGGGGACTGTTTGTTAGGGTTTCGTTGATGTGGCTTGTGATGTAAGATGGTGTTGATTGGGGTTTGCGGTTCTTTGACATGGTTGGTGCGGCATTGATTGGAAGTGTTGTTTACTGCTGCTAGTTGTGCTTCTCGAAGCGATGTTTGTGTTGTGTTGAGCCTCTTTTTTCTTTCCCCTAATAGAAAGGTGCAGCAGCATTATGTCTTCGTGCAGATGTAAGAATCTTAGTCTTGCTTTGCGTGTCTGAAATCCAATGGAATGGCCAGTTCGGTGAAACTGTATGTTGATAAGAAATGTGAGCAAGGGTGATAGCCCGTATGTTAGTGATAGTGTCTCAGTTGTTTTTGTTCACTGCCAAAATCAATGGAATATTGGCTTCTTAATAGACGCGAAGCCTTTTGAAAGCTATCTCGAAGCAATGGCTGTGATTTTGGGGATGCCCTTACGGCTGAATTTAGTTTTGTTTGGTAGAAGAGTGCAGCTTTCTTGCTTCTCGCTGGTGTTTTATGGGTTGTTGCTGGTTTCCAAAGCTAGATGCTAAAGTCATATATGACAACCAATATGGTTAAGCCTTGTGGTGGTAAGAATTGTAAGAATGGGCCTCTGTCTTACCTCTCTCTCACATTCATGCAAGCATCTTTTTTTGGCTGTACATTTGGGAAAATCAGAGAACAGTTCTCTAAAATTTTTGCTTTTGGTAGGATTCTAGCTTTAAACTGTATGATATGATGACTATCTCAAGTTTTTTCATCACCACCAACATAATGTAATCGTAGCTTCTTAATAGAAGCAAAGCCATTTTAAAGCTTTGAGCTTTTCGAAGAGTTGGTTATGAAGTATAATTAAGATGGAACCTGAGCCTTGAGAGTAGATGATGAATCAAAACTAAGATGGCATCAGATCCATAAAGCTTTCTTTGAAGTCCGTCTGATTCAAAAATACCCATAGAAATGTTTTCTTTTCATTTGCACATGTGTAAAGCCCAAAGAGATGTGTGCATGTGCTTGTGGGTGTTAAATATTAAGAGGAAAATTTTAAGAAGGCACCCAAAAGGAGCCTCATAGAAGCCCACTAATCAAAATATGCAGGAAATAACTTCCCATTAAATTTGTTAACTAACTACCCATTAATTGTATTTTTATTGACATGGGATTTTTTGATTAGTTGGCTTTTAGGAGGCTTCTTTTAGGGCGGCTTGTTTAAAATGTTTCCAAATATGAAATATTAGATAATTCTCTTTCCTTTCAAACCAAAGCTTTTAGGAGAGCGGGATACTTATGAAGGTAAGATGTTGTTATATTGTGATCTCATGCACCTTGAAAAGATCCTTTTGAGGGTTGTCTTTAAGCTTTCATGTTGTGGTTTTTCTGTTATTGTTTGTGCAATTGGAATGTGTTAACTTTTAAATTACTAAATATTTGGAAAATTGTAATGTTGAGTGTATCTGGGTTTCATTTATTTCTTTTCCATAATTCACTTGTTTTGGTTACTTCACCATAGACTCATCGGATGGCTAGTTTGTAGATGACTGAAGGTTTTATGATATTGAGCGTTTGCATATTTTCTAACTTATATGTTTGCGTTGCCTTCGTTTATGTGTTCAATCTGCTGATTAACTATCAGTCAAGGCAGGTTGAAGATTCTCTGACTGGAAAATGTAATTTTTAACATGCTTTTAGGCTGGTTTAAAATCATCTATGTTCATGCTTTTGGTTTCCTCTCTTTTTTTAGATTTGTACAACAGTAATTAGTTCATGATTCTGTTTTTTGCTCACATCAGAGGAGTGAATGCGTTACTTGTATGAAATGCTATCTATTCTCTTACTTGGCACATACTTATTCTGTGTGCTTTTGTAATTTTAATATTTCATTACCTTTGGAGTTGGCAGAAAGTAAATTTAAAGTATTAATTTCTTAGTTAGTACCCTGTGATTTAAGCTTGAGTAGAAACTTGCATCTTTGACGCTGCTTTTATTTTTTGAATGAAACTTGCAAGTGAATGCTTGCTTGTCAGCCTTCTAGACATAAATGATACTGCATTGCGATTTTGAAGAGTGCTTTCATCTGACAAGATTGCTTATTTTTGCACAATCCATTGATCATTTTTTTTAGTAATTTTACCTTGATTTTTTTTCTTCTTTTCTTAAAACACGAGATATTCTATCAGTCATAATGTTTGATTGGTATTTACTATCTGAATTTATATTATGCTGTAATGGGTGATGGGTGATGATTTTATGTTTTCTTTTGGTGATTGACAGTGCCTTTATCGGCGATTATGTTCTCAAATATGTGGCTTGTTCTTTTTGTTGTTCTACAAGCATCAAATATGATAAAAATATATATTTATTGCTTATAGTTCTTTTTTGAAGTTTCAGGAATCAGACTTGCAGGCAAAAGTTACCCACAAAGTGTATTTTGATATAAGCATTGGAAATCCTGTTGGAAATGTTGTGGGAAAGATTGTAATGGGCCTTTATGGTGATGCTGTACCACAAACGGTTGAAAACTTCCGTGCTCTTTGCACAGGTTATTTTGTCTTTTCCTTTTTTAAAATATGAAGTATTATTTTAAATGGTTTTCACTTTCTAAACTTGTGCATTGTGCATTGAGTGGAACCTTTTTTTAAAAAAAATGTTTCTAGGAGAGAAAGGCTTTGGATACAAAGGATCCACTTTCCATAGAGTAATCAAAGATTTTATGATCCAAGGTGGTGATTTTGACAAGGGAAATGTAAGTTTTATTGTTACTCAAATTGATTGTTTCTATTGTTCTGTTTGTTTTTGTATTGTTAGAAACTTGCTGGTATTATGCAATTACCAAAAAACTAGTTTGAATATATATTTTCTTTCTATCTCTTCAACCTATCTGAGGTGCCAAATTGTAAAAACATTCTAAGCTTCGTTTTGAAAAACCTTGTATGGTGCAATAAAGAATGTTCACATGTTGGTTTGGCTTAAAATTTGTGTTATACTTGTAAACAACTATCTTTCTATCCCCTCGGTTCTACTTTCAGTATATTTTGGCTAGGTACATGTGGATAAGTGACTGCCAAGAGTTTATCAGAGAATCAGCTGATAGGATCTTTTTCCTTATATAATTTGGACTCTTGAGAAACGAGAATTATGATTGTGTATGTGAAAAATGGTATTTATTTCATGTCTTGTTGTCCGTTTATGAATGCTGCATTCCAATATTTGCAATCGATGTGTTTTGTTATAAAGTCTGGTGTCTGCTTGCTATTTAAAATTTAATTGTAGCTATGACCTTTGCCTTTAGTTTGGTAAAATTTATTTCCCTTTGCAATCTAAAAATTCTGGCAATATTTTGTATTCTTGGGAAATCATTAATCGCTCATATTGAGCGATGTAACTTGATGGTTGTGGTTAGAGTGAGTCGTGAACTTAAACTTGATTTTATGGATCAGTGGATTAGCTAACATACGTTTAAACTAATTGTCACTCGGATATTGCGAGTTGTGGTTGTGCACAACAGCTATCTCATAAAGATGACATTTGTAGGCATTCTTAGTGATAGACAGACACCTAAACCAATATGAAAATTTGTTGGTTCATTACATTGTATTCAGTTATATTTAGTGTCAGTACCCATGAGTATTAACTTAGAGTCCTTTTCTCACAATGGGGCACGTGCTTCAAGCAAGTACATATGTTATGATTTTCATTTTTCTTGCTTGAAATTTCAGGGTACAGGAGGAAAGAGTATATATGGTCGTACATTCAAAGATGAAAACTTCAAATGTGAGTTCAACGTTTATGCTCGTGTATGAACGTGTTCTCTCATCTGATACGGCATTGTTTTGCAGTATTCCATGATGGACCTGGGGTCTTGAGTATGGCAAATGCAGGACCTAACACAAATGGAAGTCAGTTTTTCATATGCACTGTGAAGGTAAAAATTTGATTAAACTAACTAATTACGGCTTTTTATTTTCTATTTGTTTAGTGATATATTACTTCCTCTTTAGGTGCTTGAATTTTTCAAATTGAGTTTTGGGTGGACAGTGTACTAATAGAAGGAATACACTTTGAAAGAAAATGTTAATAAATCGCAATCACACAATTAATGGAGACATTCATGCGACCCCCTTAGTAAATTAATGACCATTCTGTTATATCGCTGTGAGTGGTTATAATCCCATAGATCCTGGTTGTTGACCTGGTGATTGAGGGTCTATCGCGGGCATTAGATGTTTGGAGTTGTGTATGAGAAAACTGGAGTGCATAACAGACGAAGGTAACTGATGGTGTAAATTGGTTGTTGAATACAGACACCATGGCTGGACCAGCGGCACGTTGTGTTTGGACAGGTGCTGGAAGGTATGGATGTGGTCCAGCTGATAGAGTCCCAGGAGACCGACAGGGGAGACCGCCCAAAGAAGAGGGTGGTCATCAGCGAAAGCGGGGAGATTCCCATTGTTTGAGAGATTTAGATTGGCATTTCAATTTCCCTTCAATGTTGTAGACTTTATCGGGTATTTTTGGAATTGAGAAACAGGAACTGCTAACGGCTTCCTTAGCTTCTCATAATGTGGTCCGATGCCCTACTGGAGGGTGCAGGAACACAGCCAAGCTGAGATTTACAATAATTAGGTGGCCTGAGTTTTCTTGCCCATGTTCTGGAATCTTGATGTTTGGCCATAAATGTAATGTGCAATTCCATGCTAGAGATAGCTTGTTGTTCCCATTTGGAAACAAATGTGGGTGTTCTCCATGGCCATGAGACGTTGAAACTTGTGCTACGGATTTGCCCACTTTCTTACGCTGACTGCTTCTGCCTTTATCTCTGTATAACTGCTCGTCAATATCGGATGAGGGAAATAGATTCCAAGTGGGTTAATTGATATCGAAATGTCGGCCGACAAGATTCTAGCAAAGGCACGTCAATCGTCCCTTTTCGCCGTCTTTCCACGTGGTCTCATCTGGGCATCACAATCTGCCGTAAGGTGGGACCCGTAATCAAGTCAGATCTCCTTGGGTTCTCGTGCGGAACTGAAAAATATAAACTGACGATGGCATGAAATCTGTAATTAACCGATACACAACCATGTCCAAGTCATATTCCAAAGTACAATAACTAATATTATATTATGTTTGCCTTGAAAAAAACTACTTATTTTATTTTATAAAACGTGCTCAGAGAGAGAGAGAGAGAGATATCACCTGTGCGCCATGGCCTTCATTGATAGGTTTTGAAGATGGCTCTTTGGGGCATTCAAACGTCAGAGGCTCAATCAGACAAGAGAGAGGCTACCGCTAATGAGTCAAAGAGGGAAACGAGGCAGGAAAGAGATGAGGTGGTTCATGGCTAGTGTGCGGCTCTGTGGACAAGGCTTGACACACGGACACAAGCTGTTGAAGCCAGGCTACAGCTCTATGCCCCTACATCCAGACAAACGACATTCTCAGTTGTAGGCCAACCGCCAACACATACCTTTGGCTTCTAGCTTTGAAAAAAACCTTTAGCTTCTAACAAACCGTCCAATACAGTCCCATTCCCTATGTGGTATATTAGTCACCCCCCATCTCGATCATCTTTTCTTGGGAAATAAAAATTTCATGTCAAGCCCATACCTGGCTATTTCATTTGCGTTCAATTTTTTTTATCAGCAATCACGACTCATGTAATCACGGACAATCACCAAAAAAATTAGGTTTTAAGTTCATTTTGTGATTGAATTTCGCCACCAAAATTTACACTTCTCCATAATATTGTTTGTGGATACATGCTATGATTATTTGTTATTGAGCGATATTTTTAAAGGTGCCTTCTTATATGTGGTGTTCTTGAAATGTTTCGCACATTTTTTATGCACGAAGCATGAATTATTATTATTTCTCTCAGAATGGCTGGAGACTAAAATACGGGCCATTTCTTTCTATGAAAAGAGAATTTTTATCAATTTTATTCCCTTTTTTTAAAGGACTTTTTTCAATCTTTGATAATGGTTTTTATTTTCAACTTATAAAGAAAAAAATGCATATCATTCGTCTAACAGAATTAATTTTTATATTTCTAAGCTTAACATATGATAATGATATTCATGTTGAATGCTTTTTCTCTTGCTTCTCCAATTCGATCCGCTTACAAGGTCAAAAAAGAAAGTAACGCGACTATAATTCCATTTTTATCACTAAACAAAGACGTACCATGTAAGAATAAGAGTTAACTTTGGACATATATTTACACCCGATTACAAGTTGCTACAAAGGTAGCAACAGAATCAACTAGATGTTGATTACATATTTACAATGGCCAGACAGAAAGTTTAAGTCCAAGGAATCCCCTTTCTGGTTGATTGCTAAGATGAGTGAAGCTAAGCATCAATTCGACTGAAAACAACTGCAAAACAACCAAATGTCCCTTTTGCAGAAACCTTCTTAGGAGGACTTGATCAAACCAAGATTGTTGAGGAACTTCTCTGAACTTGACCGGAACAAGTTGCCCAGAGAAAACCGTACACTCTCTTGAGGAGGGTTCTTCAATGGTGTCTCTTCTTTGATATGAAGAGTTGTCTCTCCTAACTCCTTTCGAATTGCTTCAATTGTTTGGCTGTTAACAGGATTGCCTGCTGCATCAGTAACATAGAAAACATTCACAGCCATTGATTCTCTGGTCTTCACCTCTGCTTGAGTTACAGAAAGTCCATTTTCTCTGAAGATTCGGGTCACTTCGGATAAGAGCCCTATTCTATCTTCACCACACAGTTCAAGCCTCAGACCCTGCTGTTCTTCAATTTCAGTACAAGTAAATTGTAGCATTTGGTTGCTTAGACAAAGAGCTTCTCAAGTTTATACCTGGGATGACCTCCTCCTAATAGCTGCCTTCAAACAGTGGATAAGTCTTCGCCTCTCGGCTTCTGAACTTACTGGGCACCCATCCATATGCCTGATGTAGTACTCCTGCAACGAAGTTCACAAAGAATGTAAAAAATGAGGCCTTCATATCTTCAATAATTAATCCAATGATCATTGTCAAAAATTAACTTGACAGCTTAAAGTATTAGCATTTTAACGCTCCTTCAAAGTATAAAAAAAACAAAATAACAAAAGTGAACCTGCGATGCTTCTGCTCCTTCTGCAATGATCCTTGCATGGAACACAACATACTGCATATCTGTTAATGTACATACGGTGTCAAATAGAAGCTTTGGCCGATCACATGTATTGACAGTCACCAAGGTGTATCCTTTATCAACACAATTTTCTACAGTCACCAGAGGTACATTTCTATTGTTTACCATCCCTTGCGCACTCTCTGAAGTCTCGCTATCATAATCCCTATCAGCATACAACATTTGATGCAGCCTCCTCTGTGTATGAGTCCCTTCTACGGATAGGGCCGTTTGGGCACTTTTCTTGTCCTTCTCGCCTTTAAGAACATGACGAAGTAGTTGCTTAATTGTCGACAAACGAAAGGGGTCATCTACCGGTAATCCTTTATCTTCATCAGTGACATAAACCACAGATGCCATCCTTGAATTATGAGTCCAAACCTCAGAAGCAACCACATTGCATTTGAGGTCTGCAAGGACAGCAAAGATCTCAGAGAGCAAGCCGGGCCGATCTCTTCCAATTAGCTCTATGGTCGTGTGCTCAGCTGCAGGCAGAACACCAACGGACCTCTTTAGAGAGTGGACGCCAAATGGTCGAGCTCCTAAAGACTGCAAAAATCTAAAATCTTGTCACCCAAAAAATTTGGACCATGAAGGATCATTCATTTCAAGTGTATATATTCCAAATAAGAGAAAGAATGGAAGCATTCAAACCCCTCAAACGCATACATAGTGCAACAAAAACATATAAAACAAACAATAGATTCACGGCGTGGAGGGTATTATATGTAAAAATGGTGGCTGGATTCTAGATGCTTTTATTAATCAACAAAAAATCACTAAATGGAAATATATTACGCCTATGTTCACGTCTTGACTAGATGCTAAGTTAAATTAAAAAGAGAAATATGGAGCCACACATCACCTGCTGAATTTTCTCTACTGTTCCTAAATCCGATAATTTGTTACCATATTGGTCGGTAACATAGAATACTGCAAGTTAGAAAACAAAACAAAAAAAGAGTCAAAACAACCAAAAACCAATCAAAGAGCAGAAGAATCAGTGAAGAAAGTATAATCCTACCGTCCATAAACCATTCGCCGTCCAAAGAAATGTAAGCCCTGTTGATGGTAAGATTCAAATCTGTCAAAACCTGCACAACCTGTAGCAGGCTCCCATACTTGTTAGCACTTTCCACCTGCAAATTAAGTTGGACAAATTCATATGTTCAATTGATCTGCCAATCAACAGGACAGAGATCCAAAACAAACAGATCAAAACAAACACCTTGACCAGTGTGGCGCTCCTGCTCGAAGCATTATCTACAGTAACCCTGCAGATAAACCAAACAAAAGTACAAAGAAATAAGAAAATATCTCAAAAAAAAAGGCCACGTGACGATGAGGGAGAGAAAAAAAACCATACAAAATCACAGACTAGCTTAATCTAACAAGGCAAAAACTAGAGAAAACAGCCGGTGAGGTACCATTTAGAGTCATCAGGAGAAAACCCACAATTAATAAAAAAATACCAACCAAAAAGTAGAAGAAGCAGGGATTCCATGCCTGGGAGGATTCATGCGCATGACGAGCTTCTCAAACTCGTCGTCAACATCCACAGACGTGGACAACAGCTCCATATTCAACCAACAACCACCCAGAGCAGAGCAAGCAAACCAATACTAGAGGGTAGCAAGAGAGAAGAGGATTGGAAGAGGAACAAGAGGGATACAGCTCAAGGTCCAGAAGAAGAGGGTGGACTGGTGACTCATGGGTAGGACATGTAGCGGGTCTGCACCTCTTTTCCTCCTCGTGTTGTGACTTTTTTGATGAAAGAAAGAGTTGGTGGCGGATCCACGAAAGCAGCGAGTTTGGAATTTGGGAGAGAGAGACAGTCTTCCACATTATTTTGCCGCCATTTTGACCAATCTAAACCAGTATCTTCCCACTTGTTGGCTTCGATCCCTCCAGTCTCTCTCTTTGGCCCTTTTCGTTAAATAATAATAACTGCCACGACTTTGTCGACCGTCTGTCAATCGTCTAAACTAAGAGTTTTTGGCGATCAAAAACAGTTGATTGGATTTGAGAATGAATAGAAATTATTTTGATATAAGTGAGGTTCTTAATTACCGGTAAGGGTGTAAATTTGTCAAGGCAAGCTGAGGTGGATCGAATGAGGATATTTTTGAATTCGACGTAATTTTGATAAGTATATTTGAGTATTTGATAAACTTTGATATATTATGAATTGAGCCGAGCTCGTTTACAATTCACGGTGTTTAAGTTTTGTTCGCTATACTTTTAAGTAGAATTCGAGTCGAGCGAATATTTGTGTTTGACTTGTGTTCGACTTATATAGGATCAAAAAATTTTTTTAACACAATATAAGTTCAATATGACCTCAATACTATTGATGAGCCGAATATTTTTTTGAATTTGACTACATCGAACTCGAGTTTTGAGCCAAACCAAGCTGACATTCCTTAGCTCAAGTTTTATTCGTTGTTCAACCAGATATTTATTTCGAGCTGAGTATTTTTTCGAGCACAAAATTAATGAACATGAGTTAAACCGAATCGAGCTAAATGTAAAATACTTGCAAGCAGGTTTAGCTTGTTTACATCCTTAATTACTGCTAAGGTCATCTCATGATAGACTTCGTTCAATAGTTTGGGCATATCAATAATTACTTTCAATATTTTTAAATATTTATTTATGTATATAGTTTTAGTTTGAGACTCCCTTGACGCATCTAAAAATTACATCTGACCCTGTTGATCAAATGGCCAATCAAGTGAAAATTACTTATAACTGCAATTTATATAACAAAGGGCTAATTAATCGAGTGACTGTCTGTTATAACTTAAAAATTAATATTATAATTAACATTTTAAAAGTCTAAATTAATAGGCAAAGTTCTTACTGCATTTCATACTTTTTCATTGTGGTTGATTCGACCCCACGAGAATTTTATAGGTCTATTAATATTTATTTAATTTTCAATTATTATTATTGCTATTATTTTTATTTATTGTGAAAGTATCAGAGTATTAATTGTACCTAAATCAAGAATTTTAATAATATTGATAAATTTTAATATATTTATAATTATATTAATCGAATTGAAGTTTGTTACTTAATAATACATATTTAATTTAAATTTTTACAAATATTTATTTTTATTTATTGTTGTTTATTATTAAGAAAAAACTTAGAGTATAATTCTATTTGAATTAAAAATCTCAAAAAAAATCCATTTAATTATTAAAATTTTTACTCATTAAAATTAAAATTAATTTTGATATTTTTATACAACTATATTTTTTGTTAAAATTAAATAAATATTCATTTTTTATTTAAAAATAACATAGTAATATTTTTTAAACTAATTTTATATATTCTTAATATATATTATTAATAAGCTTCAAATCATGTATCTAACTCATCACGCGGGGTCTTTAGCTAATTAACATTTTCAAAGTCTAAATTCAATACACGCATTTACTATAAGAAATATAAAATTTGAATTTGCTTCTGATAACAAAAATTATATTTATGTAGTAACTTTAGTTTTTATATTAGAAAAAATGACTTTTTATAAATAAGATGAGATAAAAAATTTAATGTGAAATAAAATATGAATTGGTTGCCGGATCGCGTTTTATGAATTACTTTGATTGATGAGATATTCCGATATTTTTATGTGAATATGATGTACGAGCATGAACAATGTGGTAGGATCTGGTTCAATTGGGCTGAGAACCAGATCCTTCCCTTTGCCTTGCTGCTTATATTGCTTCGATGGCGCCATCACTGGATCGAAGCAGAGCAGAACAGAGAAGAACAGAGCAATCCGAGAATCGAAATTGCAGAAAACTGAAATTAAGATCAATAGGAAGAAGAAGAAGAATGAAGAAGAACAGCAAAAGCAGTTACTTCCTCTCCAAGACAATTCAATTTCATAGATTTCAAAAGATACCTCATCCCTCTCATTTCCCTCCTTTTATACACATTCAAACGCGTGAAATGACAATACTACCCTTAAGACCCTAACTAACATAACGACCCTCATACAGTACTCACTATATTCATTCCAGATCCTCCCTCCAAAAAAAACCTTGTCCTCAAGGTTGATCCAATTCGTCAGATGCACTATTTCCCGACCTGCAGTTTTCACTTGTAAGTATTTCTGGAATTGATGACTGAATTGGAACATCTGCATTTACTGAAGCTTTGAGCTGGGAAATGTGGAAGACATTATGTAACTTGCAATCATGTGGCAGCTGCAGCCTGTAGGAGACTGCTCCAATTCGTTCAGAGATCACAAAAGGTCCATAAAATTTCGCAGCTAATTTGGTGATTCTTCTTGAGCGTAAGGATGATTGCCTATATTGCTGCAATTTGAGGAAAACTGACTGCCCCACCTGGAATTCCACATCTCTTCTTCTCAAATCGTGATAGTGTTTCATACGCACTTGAGCATTCTTCAAATTCTCAGTTAATTCCAACAACAATTGATCTCTGTTGCGCAATGTCTGATCTACTTCCTTTGATTTAGCTGTCCCTGGTACATAGCTCAGCAAACTAGGAGGTTGCATGTTATACATTGCTTCAAATGGGCTCATACGAATTGAAGACTGGAAACTTGTATTGTAGCAGTATTCTGCCCAAGCCAACCATCTCACCCAAGTTCCTGGTCTATCTCCCGAAAAGCATCTCAAATACTGCTCCAAAACTTTATTAACCACTTCAGTTTGTCCATCCGTCTGTGGATGATAAGCTGAACTGTAATTAAAAGCCACACCTTGCAATTTGAACAGTTCATTCCAAAATTGACTGGTAAATACCACATCTCGATCACAGACTATGGAAGTAGGCATGCCATGGAGTTTAAAAATGTGGTCAAAATATATCTGAGCAATGTCATTTGCTGTGAAGGGGTGAGTAAGAGCCACAAAATGGCTGTATTTGGACAATCTGTCTACCACCACCAGGATTGTATCCTTCCCTAAACTTCTCGGCATGCCTGTGATAAAATCCATGGATACAGCAGTCCAAATCTGGTTCGGGATTGGTAAGGGTTGCAACAATCCAGCAGGTGTCAATGTGGATGCCTTGAATCTTTGACAAACTTCACAGTTTTTCAAATGTGTTTTCACATCTTGTACCATCTTCGACCAATAAAAAATAGCTCTCAGCCTTTTGAGAGTTTTTTGGATGCCCTCATGTGTTCCATCATGGAACTCCTTGAGAATAATAGGCACCAACTGCATTTGCGAATCCAAATAAAGTCTATTCTTATAAAAAAGAATTCCCTCTCTAAAAGACCAATTTGCTGATAACTCCCCAGCAGTACACTTCCTTATCAATGACTGAATGGCTCCACTAGAAGAGTAGGCTTCCTTGATTTCGTCCAGCCATCTTGGAACAGGTTCTGAGATGGCTGCCATCGACATCACTTCCTTGTCTTCAGATGGTGAATCTCTTCCAGTAGCTTGTGTGGCTGTTCCCTTCTCCAGCTTATGCTCAGCAGGTTGAGTTGTTTCAAACTGTCTTGAGAGTGCATCCGCCACTTTATTTTCCTTGCCTGGCTTGTATTCTATAGTGAAGTCATACCCTAGAAGCTTTGTCAACCATTTCTGTTGGGCTACTGAATGGATTTGCTGTTCCCATAAAAATTTTAAACTCGAATGATCAGTTTTGACCACGAATGTCCTTCCCAACAAGTAATGTCTCCATTTTTGTACTGCCAATACTAATGCCATCATTTCTTTCTCATATGTAGATAATAGAAGATGCCTGCCATGCAATCTTTTACTGTAAAAGGCAATTGGTCTATTCTCTTGCATGATAACTGCTCCTATGCCTACCCCACTCGCATCACACTCTATCACAAATGGCAATGAGAAATCAGGCAATGCTAACACTGGAGCCTGTGTGAGAGCAATTTTCAGTTGTTCAAAAGAGTCTACTGTCAACTGATTCCAATTAAAAACACTTGTTTTCTTGAGCAGATCAGTTAAAGGTGCTGCTATGGTGCCAAAGTTCCTGATAAACTTCCTGTAATATCCAGCTAAACCTAGAAATCCTCTCACACTCTTTACAGATCTAGGAACTGGCCACTTCTCGATGGCAATAATTTTTTCCCTATCCACACTTACCCCTTCTGCTGAGATCATATATCCTAAGTACTGAATCTTTCTCATCCCGAAATAACATTTGTCCTTCCTTGCGTACAATTCATGCACTAACAGCTTGTCCAATGCGTGTCTAATATGTTCCAAATGTTCTTTCCAAGATTTACTATATATGAGAATGTCATCAAAGAAAACTAGAATGAATTTTCTGAGGTAGTCAGCAAATACCTCATTCATCAATGCTTGAAAAGTAGATGGAGCATTGGACAATCCAAAAGGCATTACCTTGAATTCGTAATGACCTTGGTGTGTGCGAAATGCAGTCTTGTGTACATCCTCCTCATGCATTCTGATTTGATGGTAACCAGATCTCAGGTCCAGCTTAGAGAAATAAATGGAACCATGCAGTTCATCCAGCAGCTCGTCTATGTTGGGAATTGGAAATCTATCTTTAATTGTGACCTTATTCAAAGCTCGGTAATCAATGCACATTCTCCAGCTACCATCCTTCTTCTTGACTAACAGTACTGGAGACGAATAAGGACTGGAGGTGGCTTGAATAATTCCCCTGGCCAACAGATCCCTAACTTGTTCTTCAAGCTCATTTTTCTGGAAATATGGATATCTATAGGGTTTTACAGCAACTGGCATAGTTCCCGTCTTCAAGGAAATTCGATGATCATGGCTTCTTTTTGGAGGTAGCCTCGTTGGTAATTGGAACACAACCTCATAGGTATTCAACATCATGCCTAACTGATGGACCTGTGTCTGCTGTAATTTCTCCTCTGGCGGCACTGCTTTGTTAAGTCCCTTCAACTGTAAACTCATGAGTATTCCATGTTTTCTTTTCCTGACCATTCGTGACATTTGCTTTTTGTCACAAAGCTGGCTTCGAGGAATGTACAGTCCTTGTAGTTCAACCACCTTTTGATTTTCCTTGAAGGTCATTGTTAAGGAATCAAAATTCCACATGATTGACCCTAAAGTTTTCAGCCACTGTATTCCCAACACTACATCGAATTCTTCCAGCTGCAACACAAAAAATCAGTTACTATCTTGTGTGCTGATAGATCCAATGTGATTCCTAAACACTTCCCCACGCAGCTCATTTGATCTCCATTTGCTACTTGCACCTTCATGCTGCCATTACTCTGAATTGGTAGGTTCAACTTCTGCACCACCATCTTGTTCAAGAAATTATGTGAGCTCCCAGAATCAATGAGGACAGTTACTTGTTGTCCCCCAATTTTCCCCAACACCCTCATTGTGTTCAAGGTCGACATTCCAGTCAACGCATTCAGGGATATGGCTGCCACTGCAGTGTTTTCCACCACTCCAGCCTTCTCATCCTCGCTAGCTTCTTCACCTGATAATTCTTCATCTGTTACCACATCAATCCAAAATAATTTTTTGCACTTATGTCCAACAGTGTACTTCTCATCACACTTGAAGCAAAGACCTAGAGCCTTCCTTTCTTGGAGCTGTTTTACCGTGAACTTTCTCTGCCCCAAATTATCATGGTAAGGACTTCTATGAACCTCCTTTCCTCCATTATCACTTGTGGCTATTTCACTCTTTCTATTTCCATTTATATTGATATCACTGCTCCACTTAGACATTCTTCCCAAATATTTATTATCTCGCACAAACTTTTGCTCAAAATGTTTGGCAAGTCCTTGAGCATCTAGCAATGATGTCGGTTTCTGTGATTTTACTTCCAGGCGTAGCTGATCTTTAAGTCCACAAGTGTAACTGCTAATTTTTTGTTTTTCAGTCATACTTCCTGCTCTTGTAGCTAATCTATTGAATGTAAGAGTGTAGTCCTTAACTGATGTTTCTTGCTTCAATCTTGTCAAATCCCCATAGAAATCTTCATATTCTGTCGGTCCAAATTGTAGGTTCATTGCTCCTTTAAGCTGATTCCAATCAAACTCCACTTGTTGCTCTTGGAACATATCAAACCAGATTTGTGCGTCATCTTCCAAATGGAAACTGGCTAAATCCACCTTTACATGTTCTTTGATCTTATGCAATTTAAAATACTTCTCACATCTGCTAATCCATGGTATCGGATCCTTAGTTCCATCATACTTAGGAAATGACATTTTCGATCCCTTCAGGCAGTCCTCTTGCTCATTCGAACTACCTCCATCATTCATTGCTCTACTTGAGTTCCACCTCCTTTCACCAGTTTGTTGAATTGATGGTCTTGCCTGCGTTTTCTCTTGATCTGCAACAACCTTATCATAAAACATCCTAGGAGTATTCACTTCAACACGATCTTTTGTTCCATTACTAGTTTTATCATCAACTACAGATCTAGAATTAAGTAACAAGTCGAATTTGGTAGTCATTTCAGAAAAAACAGATAATAGTTGAGCTTGCACTTTCCTCATTTCTGCCATTTCAGTGGATCTCGGCGAAGAATTTCCAGCTCCCTCTTCCAGCTCTGATACCAGTCTGGTAGGATCTGGTTCAATTGGGCTGAGAACCAGATCCTTCCCTTTGCCTTGCTGCTTATATTGCTTCGATGGCGCCATCACTGGATCGAAGCAGAGCAGAACAGAGAAGAACAGAGCAATCCGAGAATCGAAATTGCAGAAAACTGGAATTAAGATCAATAGGAAGAAGAAGAAGAATGAAGAAGAACAGCAAAAGCAGTTACTTCCTCTCCAAGACAATTCAATTTCATAGATTTCAAAAGATACCTCATCCCTCTCATTTCCCTCCTTTTATACACATTCAAACGCGTGAAATGACAATACTACCCTTAAGACCCTAACTAACATAACGACCCTCATACAATACTCACTATATTCATTCCACAATGTTTTGTCTGATTGGCGTTTATCCAATTGATTGCTCAGCTCCTAATTACTCGTGTATTTGAATAAAGGAAGAGTTTATGAATGATATATGAAGATATTGATATAATTGCTATGGCTTATGGCTGAGTTTGTAGTACAATTAAATTAATACCTGCCTTAACTATAATCATTTTCGACGGTGGATGATGATTATTATAGTGACGACGACCCACAAATCTTTCAAAATAAAATTGAAGCTTCCATAGAATATAATATTTAAGTGGAAAAGTGAAGTTTGCATAGTATATAAATAATATTCAAGTAGAAAAGTAATTAAAAGAGAGAACCCGTTCTGAAAATATTGCTCCACCAAATTCTAATGTATAAGTTTTATGCAATTAAAAGTTCAAATCATCATTCATTTTTTATAAGTTAATTAATATATCTGATTAATATCTCCCGTTGAAGGGAGTGAGATGGGCCATTGCCGGTTGAGTTGGCAAGTTCCATGGTAAGTTATTTTGAAGTTGCAAATGTCAAAACCCAACTGGCCATATATAATTAGACGACTAAATTAATATAATAATAAAAACCAACTTTGTAAATTGCCATGTTTAAGCTAGCACACGCGATGCTTGAATATTTTACTTGGCAACTCATTCTGACCACGTCTCTGATAAATTTCCGCAAGCTCTCAAATTTATTCCAATCGTAAACTACATATTCCACCAACATCCTTTGTAGATAATCAGTATTTGATCAGTTGTGTCCATGCACACGGTGGAGGGGACGAGGGAAAGGAGGAATGGCAAAGGTAAGGGAGAAGGGGTGTAAAGCTTCCTATGTGTTGTGGTATAAACTAGGAGGGGGACGTATAAATAATGGGAGAACCTGACTTGGGGATGCCGCCAAATCCTTGTCTTCAATTTTGCCCTATCGCATCCACAACTCGCTCTCTCTCTGTAACAAACACACACTTCAGCAAGTCTTTTACGATCTAAAATTTAGGTCAGCTACAAAGGGAAGGACCGAAGGGAAGGCTTTCGCTCAGCATATGGTCTGGTTGTGAGGTCGCGGTAGTTCCAAATTCCCATGCATTGGCCGGGGATATAGTCCATGTATTTAGGGTTACTAATTGAGCGAGCCAGCTCGTGAGTATTTAGCGTTTGGCTCGGCTTGACTCGACTTGAAACTCGACATTTAAATGCTCGACATTTAAATGTTTGGCTCGAACTCGACTCAAACTCGAATCTTACGAGCTGAGCTTGAGCAAGGTCGTGTTTGACTCGACTCGGTTATAACTCGAACTCGACCTCGATAAAATAATATAATAATATAGTCTTTATATTATATTATATTATATATATATATATATATATATATGAAATATAATAACAAAGAAACAAGATAGTTGAGATGGTAAGTATTCACCTTGATGACTTTAAGTATATTCGAGCTCGAGATATTCGATTCGAACTCGAGCATGTATGTCCAAAACTCGTTCGATCTCGAGTCGAGTTCGAACATATATTAAACTTGACTCGCTCGCTCAATTAGCACCCCTCCATGTATTTCGGTCACACCCGCCTTACACATGGGCCGCTTGTGCTTGTGTGAAGTGATGTCTACAATGTGATTTGGGAGTCCAGGAACACTGACCCCGAGAATGATTGATCGAAAATCTGAGTCACGTTTTTCTTCGCAAATCCCACTCAGGCCTGTTCATTACTTGAGTCGTATTTTGTTTAGTTCAAATTAGTTTAATTTAATTGTGTATGCTTATTCATATTTCATTTTGGGATTAATTTATACTTAAAACTCTATTTTAAGAACTCATATATATATTTATTTGGATTCAAGCTGAACTTTAAAAAGCCGTTATCGTGACCAAGCCAAGTTGACCTTTAATAATTGAGCTATGGACAACAGCAATCATAGTGGTTCCATTATTCTCATTGCTCGTGATTTTCAGGGGATATCGCACCGTAAGCTTGGCATAATCAACATGTTTAGATAGATAAGCGTGGATTATACAACCTGTTGATGATTTTTGTCCATATATACTATCTTCTTTCACTTTAAATGTTTGTAGTTAATTAGGCTATATACTGCTTAGGTGTCTTGGCTAACAAAGTTTTTAGATATGTCCATTATTTGAGAATATCAAACTTATTTTGTGTACATATATAATATTGTTGAACGTCATTGTTAGATACATTTACCATTTGAAAACATTGAACCAAATCTACGATCATAGCATATATGGGTCATTTAAGAAAAGACCTAGCTGGAGAAAGAAATTTTATTTTTGGTCTATAAATAAAAATCGTTATTTAAAGTTAGAGTATGAAATAAGTGAGAAGATTTTCTCACATTACTTCTTAAGACTTTTGGATTTAGGTTATGAATTATAATTCTTCTGTTATTTGTGAGAAAAGTTCGATTGTCCTATGCTGCTCCAATATGCACCAATTATATTTATTTTATATTAGTTTTCAGCTACAATTACTCTTGCTTGCGGTGAACAGCTCCCACAAATTCATGTGCGGAGAATATTTTTCCAATTTTTTTGCGATACATACATAAGTTTGTCACTCTTTGAGAACATTACATTCAACACCCATGACCTAAACTGCTTTGCTGAAGTTGAACCAACTACAGAATCTGAACTGGTGCTCTTTTTAATCTTAGAAATTTCGTTCGAAATTGACAATAAGTAATGCTATACATGCATCGTATAGAAATGTTTTTTCCAAGTTTTTTAATTCTCCCTTTTTTTTCAAAGCATCATTATTATAAGAATGTTGCTTTTCAATTTAGTAGTCTTCTCATGACATAAAACTTAGTTGGGATATGTGCAGGAATGCTGACTAGAGAAAGTCATATTTCATTGAACTAATATTTTGGAGACAATTTCAGAAACATTTATCTTAGGCTTTTAAGCGTGCAAACTGATGCAACTAAGAGAGAACAAGTTTCAAGTTGTATTCTTACAAATGCGGAATTGTTAATTACTATCCAACAGCTAGGTGAAGCCCGTAAAGACATGCTAAAATTAGTAAAACTCAATAACACTCGCACCCAAAAGCATTATCAATTGGCATCAAAATGGTTGGCGAACACCTAACTTGATGGACAAAAGTAAATACCGACGTTTCTACTTTCTTGACATTAATTAGATGATATAAGTTGTTCATGTACTTCGTGTTTGTTTTGTGATATAACCAAACCAAGTATATGGTACTGAAGTCATGTCATGGTGAAAAGTTATGCTTGAGTTAACCTAACATGGATGGAGGATTACACTTATATACCTACCAATTATCTGGCCATAGAAAGCTCACTGCAGTTCTTTTAGGTAGTCATCATATGTTCAGTAAGAAATAAGAAAAGCAAAATAGACTGCAAACTTGACCTATGTGAACTAAGAAGATTTAATGACTTGTCCGAGAGAACAATGGAGGTATCAAAGATAATTAGTATATGAGTTTAACCAATATAGCCTTTACACTGCGTCTCTTTTTTTACAAAGTAGCATTTGCTGAATTCGTTCTACTTTGGCAAGATAAAGCACCTTAAGTTTGGTGCATTGACCATTGTGCAAGCATAAATTTACGGCCTTGTTAATCATCTTGAGAAGTGGTTATAAGCAATATAAACATACACAAGTAGAAATTATAATACCAACCAGTGAATTCTATAATTTTTGAAAGTGTCTTCTAGTTTGATCTCCGCTAATGCAATTTCCAGACTGGTTAAAATATGCAGATAACATATTTCAGATTGAACTACTAAAACCTAGATGATGAAAGAAAAAATAGCATACTAGGTAAAAGCTTATGCTGTTCATTTTAATAAATATACTTAATTTGGTATTTCTAAATAAGAGACATTTTGCTAATTTAAGACGTGAAGCATGCAATGAGGTGACAAACTTAATCACGAATGCACCGCAGATCCTTTCAGAACCATCTCGTTCATCAAAATGTCCAATGCTGTATGCATCATCCGCCATGGAAAAGTTGAGAGAAAAAGAAATATATGCAATCTACCAAAATCTAAATTTCAACAAAACAAAAAAGAAAAAGAAAAGACTGTGTTTTCCTACTGTAGTACGTAATGAACTAGCGAAACTGAAATGAAGACATCGAAATCCCCTTGTGCTATTATCTTTCCAAACAAAGAAGCCAATCACCTATCTACCTATCTTGAGCTATAAACACACAAAGCAAAAAAATGGCTTACATTGTCTTGCCAAACCTCATAGAAGTAGCTATTCATCACAACTTCATACATTGCCCCCCGATATCTCAAAGCGAAACCTGTAAATAAATGGCTGAACATCAAAACAGGAGTTGAGATGATCAAGTTAAAATACAATACTGACAAAAGCAAAAAGAGAAAGGAATACCTGTATACAAAGAACATCATGGAGCTGTTCAAGAGAATGAAGGCTAGCAATCTGATTCAAACATCTTACTTTCTCCACACAGCAGCAGATACACAAATACCAAAGACAAAACCATTCCTTCGACATCGTCCATGCTTTCTGCCCATTTCATGATTGTTGATGAGGATCATCCTTGGTGGAAGGCCATTGCAACTGTTGATTGCTCTGGCTCCCTCCAGAGCTATTATCCCCATCTCTCCGTTGCCCCATCTGATAGAACTGATTCACTGGTTGCTGAGCCAGAACTCCCATCCTTCCTTGATCTTGTGAGAGCCCGAGTTCCAAACCTGGTACATTCTGGCCTTGCCAGGCCAACATTGAGCTAAACCCCAGTGAGCTAAGATTAGCACCAGGAAGATCAAAGGCAGGTGGAAAGCTAACAGCGCCCAAACTAGAGGTAGGTGGAGCAGACCCTTGGAGATAACCCGTTGCAGATCCACTAACAGTGGACCACAAGCTTGTACCCATATGCGATCGGTTGAAATTGCTTCCCAACATTGCCCAATTGGTCCTACTAGAAGACCCCATCTCCTCAATCTTCCCATGAGGTCCCGCAGAAGAGGAGCTCCCCTGTTGTGAAGCAGAGGAAGAGGCAATCGCCATGGCCGAAGCTGGGATCGTCCCCGTTCCCGTTGCGGCTATGATCGATGGCTCCGCCTGCTGCAGCAACCATTGGATTGTCTCGCCATCCGACTTGTGACCCAATTCCTTGGTGAGCTGAAAAATCCGAGCTGCGCACAGAGCTGGCATCCTTATCCTCCTCCCCCTACCTTCCACCTTGGTGTGCCTATCCTTGTTGGAGCTCCGCCTCGGTGCAAGCTGCTTCTTCGTTTCATCTTTCTCGGCAGCCACCAGCTGCGATCCTTTGTCATCCATTGCTTTACTCTCTCCGCTCTCTGTGGGGCACAGCCCAAGAGCTTGATGGAACCTGGGGATTTCCTGGGGAGGGTTGGAGTTCTTGGGATCCATGGAGGTCCAAGGAGAGATGATGGATGTGGCTTAAAGGTTGATGGCTTTCATGGTTGTCATTGTTTTGACAAGGGGTGGAGGGGATAAAAATGCTTGTCGTTGTTGAAGAGGAATGAGAGATGAAGATGGAAAGAAAGCAAAAATTAAAAGAGGCCAAGACAATACAATAACACATTGGTTGGTTGGTGCCAATTTTTTACTGTCTTGCTTTTTACTGTTTCTGTGTGTTTGCATGAGAGAGCTAGCAGGTATGTCCCACAGATAGCAGGAACCAGTGTTAATTTACTTTATTTTTTTTCTACTGGTCATCGTTCAGCATACATTCTACTGGTACTGCTCTCTTAATCTATTTCTCCCCACATGAAATCAAAACCTG
This sequence comes from Piper betle, assembly GCA_033002965.1. NCBI lineage: Eukaryota > Viridiplantae > Streptophyta > Magnoliopsida > Piperales > Piperaceae > Piper > Piper betle. The sequence continues at coordinate 60,837 of JAURVB010001262.1, read as the reverse complement.
GTTACTGTATTGAAACAGAGGTCCCATGTCTGTTTTATTTGACGCTTTTGCATTATGTTTGAATTGGGGTAGGACAATTTGGAGGGTTATAGCTTGGCCATCTGTGAGGTGGCAGATGCATTTTTCACGTCGACCCATTTAATGGGTTTGGAGGGAGTTCACAACTTCACAATTCACAACTCACTTGCCATGCTTTTATTGGAGAAGAGATATATTGCGCTGCAACAGGTGTTTTCCATAGGATGGAGGTCAATGCTTCGTGGGGAAGATTAATTTTAGGGTTTTTGCTTTTGTTCCACGCCAATGCCCACGCGTGAGGAATGAATGGGAGTAATGCAATCAACTTCCTACACAAGCCGTTGTGTGCATTTTCTTTACACGCTGCTCTCCTCTCCGAATTATCACAGTTCACTCTCATTTCAACCCTTTTACTATCTGCATGTCATGTCATGTCTCAAGGTTTTGAATGTAAACCTTGTGTCTCACTGTTTATAAAGTTTGTCATAATAGCCATTTAATTAGTAAACTCTGGTCGAGGCTGTTTAAAGCTCAATTTGATTCGGTGTTTAATTTGAGAAAAATCAGCTCAAAGTTCAATTAAAGCAAGCCTAGGTGCAAGCCTTCAGAGCCCGATATTTTGTTATAGAAAAAAAGATTTTAGCTATAAATTATATTTCTTAATTCAAAAAAATAACTGAAATAATAAAGACGGTATGACATGATAGTAAATTGAAACGATGATAGTATAGAGTTTAATGCAAGCTTCTGTTCATTTTAGGCAAAATTATGTTAAATTGAGATAGTTTCTTTTTTAAACAAAAATATATTATAGATTATTCAAAAGAAAAATACTCGTAAATATAAATTATGCTGGTGTGAACTTGAATCAACTTGTTTGATAAGCTTTATTTAACGTTACGGTAATTAAATGAGCTAAAGTTTGAGTTGAGTAATATCGAGTTGCTCAATAAACAGCCTATCTACCTTGGTAATATATGTTAACTTGTGAGTTTGGTTGTTCTTTTTTCATTTTTTAATGTAATCTTGGATTTGCCAAGATTTTCTTTCTGTATAAATAAATGTTTTATAAGAAAAATGTTGTACGATTTATAGATTATGCGCAGGATAGAAATCAGACACAAATATAATATTCATGGGATGGAATAGAATCAATGAAGCACATGAACAGTACAATTCCAATACATGCTGATGAAAAAGAACTTACTAAACTATTCAAACCTAAATTTTCACGATGCATTCTTCTCTCTCGTGCAAACACCATTCAGCTATGTAGAATCAAGAATGACATGGATGATTATATGAGATATTAATTACCCAAACACCTAAACTTGATGCCCACCTACACGCTAGAAAATATGTACCAGTGTAGCTAATTGGGAACATTCTCAAATTTTTGCAGTGCACGTTGACCTGAGTTTAATATTGGGGCCATTTTTGGGGAAGACATGAAGCACATGGCAATTGGCATCCTTCACTGCTTTGATCTTATGTCCTGGAGCTCAATATAATAGTTATCGGTCATGGGGTTAACTCAGATCTTTTCTACATTGATTCCATTGTCAACCTCAAGAAAATGACTTGAATAAAACTATACTAGTTCACGCGAAGAAGACACATTCATGGCCTCCACCTAGTTCTATCTGGATCAGACGATAGCATAAATGGGATAATGTAGTCATCTTATCAGATATTTTCACATATTCTTGTCGTACTCAATGCAGATAAGAGAATGTTAAGCATTCAGCTACCCCAGATTATCTTAATTAAGATTTTCATTCATAATTAATAACCCAGCGCTTGCTAAGGCCAGCAGGTGTGAGCTTGAGTCAGAGATACACGACCGCCAAAATCTACTCCTAATACGTGAAGGAAGACGACATAATTTAAGAACAACTGATTGGTGTCATACTGTAATTGGGATAAGTGGGGCTAAACTTGGGGGAGATATACTGGTGAAATCTGTTTTTAATTTTATTTTCCTTGCCGAATGCAAAGATAGTAATTTTAGGGTTTGTGTGATGGAAATTGAATCACCTAGCTTAATTAATTTCTATCCATAATTGTCATGGATTATACTAAATTTGCATGTATAAATTATTATTTATCTCTAAGTAATGTAATTACACATATAGAATAAGATCCTATGCCCATAACAAGAAGAGCTACCAGCTGTTTAATTACCTTATTGTGCTATTCACATAAGAGTGACTGATCTTATTCTTAGTAATACATAATTACGTATTCTCGATTAACTGCACGAGAATTCATTTTCTATGATTCGAAGTGATATATAACTAACAGCCATACACACATTTTGGAATTTCATTATGTATGGCCTTGGACTTAATTTGTTTCTCCTCCCAAGTTATGGTTTCAGATATTAGCCAGTCATAATTTCCCAAAAAGAGGAAATATGAAGGCGACTACTAGACTACCTAATTTCCTGTCAGTATGATCAAATATATTGCATTCGCACTAAATGAGAAGTTTTAATTGTATATATGATAGAGTGAGCCCCATGGCTTTTACCTTCATATTAATGCAGAATCTATATATATATATATATCATTGTTTTCCTGCGTGCAAATTAAGTGGGGGTGATAAACAGGCACACCTTCTTGATGATCAATTTTGCATAATCCTATTCTTGTAAGGAGACTTATCAGCAAAGTGATTGTAATGAAGTGAAGGTCTAAAGTTGTATTGGTAGACACAGGTGGCCATGGATTACAAGTGTTTGGTGCTTACCCTTATTTATTATACGTGCCTCCCACAAAGGGGGCATGGAGGGCCCCATTTTATATATATATGGATCACATGAAGTTCATACCCGTGTTAATCCCATGCCTTCTATTTTGAATATCACAATTTTAATTTCTGAACATATTAAATTTTATATATGGGCTAATCACTACATACTGAACTTCTTCTTGATCTACCAGATATAAATAAATTTTATAGCATTCCAAAGTTTATCTTATAAAATTCACAAAGATAATTAATTAACCAGAAGAGTGATATTATATATGTAAAGTGACCACAGGAGATCCTATATATTTATACCCAACTTACTTCTTTTATTGTAGACTTAAATTAAGATGGTCCATCTTAAATTTTTAGATGATTTTCTTAAGAATTAATGTGATTTATTTGTTATAACCAAAACTAAAACCACACACACACTTTTATATATATATATATATATATATATATGAAAAATTTAACAAATTCCAGGGCAGGAAAAGGTTTCTGCCCTTGAGCCGTCCGATTACATGGCCGGCGGCACATTCCAGCCACTAGGCGAGGGATAGTGGTGATTTTTATTTTTATTTAAAAAAATGATTTAATCTTGGCAATTTTTTTAATCGGACGACTTAGATTAATATGATGGCAATAATTTTTTCCTTTCCTGGGGGTAGGCTATCCTGTCTTTATATATATATATATATATATATATATATATATATATATCTTTTAACCTAATATATATTCCATACAAAATTGGAGTGGGTTGGATTGAACGTTAGCAAGTTTGTTGTCTTCTTCATCCTGTTTATCTTGCAATAATTCGTCGTGTTCGTTTGCTACACAACCATATGGTTGGGTGCCAAGTAACATTATTGAAAAGAAGAAACAAGATCAATCACACAAACAGTTGCAGGTGAGGATATTTTCTTATCAAATATTAAACAAAGTATGAAGGAGATCATATGCAATCTAGCATTTGTGGCCAACGCTTGGCAATGTGGACGTTCGACTTTAGCATTACATGTTGTCAGGTCTCGTCACTCTTCTTTCAATCAACCTATACACACCAAATAATGTATTGGTGTCACTTGCCTCATGTGGTATTCCACACAATTATTATTTGCCGGATCCAAACAAATTTATATCTGCCCTTTGTTGGATGCTCCCTTAGATACGCCCAGGATTGACAAACACCTCTGAAATTGGTTTTTAACAGCATAATATACATACATATTGTGCATTGGTTGGACAAACACCAGCTCAAATATATACAATCCAGATCATGAACAAATTATGATCATTATACATATATTATACATCTGGATCGAGTAAGGCCTGAGGTAAAGAAATGAGATGCGTCACATGAACTTATAAAACATACTTGTGTCTAGACATCACATTTGATAAACAAGCGAAAAGAGAAACATGTCTTCAAACATCAAGCAAGATTAAGCGTACATCCGACTTATTTATAACCTCACAAACCATAAGGCAAACCAACCGAAACCGTAAGTTTGATCCAGTCATTTTGCTACGCTTAAAGAAAGCTGATCCTACGCATGCACTTCCCTAAAAACCAGATTTGCAACGATTCCTGGAGTAAGATATATAAGGAGTCGATGGGGGGATTTTGGCCGGGTTTATAGTCTGAGAGCCGAGTTAAACGATACCCCAAAATTTCCGGATGATTTTCCCCGTTAAAACGAAACACGCTGTACTTCTTTTCTCTCTTGGAAGCCTAAGATTTGTCGAACTCATCCATCCAAGCTTCAAGCAGTTCAAGAAGATGACCTTCGTCTTCCAGAACCTCAATTGGGAACGTAGCAACACGTTTCTGATTACAGAGCGATAACCCACTTCTGGCACCTAATTCTGCGACTCGATAGTTTCGTCGCTCAGCAAAGTGGAGCATTTTTGGGTCAAATTTTTCATATGCAAGGATATGTTTGTATGCTTTCAACACATCCTTAATCAAGTAGAATTTAAGCATTCAACTAGCTCACAACGGCAACTTGTTTTCTTTTTGCTTAGTTGAAAGGAGATGAAATAAAAAGTATTAGCTGCCCATCTAGGGAACATGAAGTTTGCATCATTTGGTAAACAGAAATGAGACAATATCAGGCTTAAAAGAAAAAATCAAATACTTACAATGATCTCCAATTTACCTCTTTCAACATAATATTCTGGGAAAAATCAGTCGTTGAGCGAATATGTTATCCCATCTAATCCATGTACAACAGCAGCTTCTGTGTCTCATATGGTAAATGACATTATTAAACCAATATGCCAATTAATCAAAAATAGTCCGCAAGGAAATACAGCGTAACAGTTATCTCGACTTAGATAAACTTCTGCCGAATTGAAATATAGAACTCATAAATAAACTTTTCCTAGTTTAGCTACAAACACATTTAAAATTTCAAATATTAATAAATACTAAATAAAGCTAATCTTTTGAATTTTAATTATAAACTAATTGTTTGCCCGCACGATGCGTGAAATTTAATAATTATTATCAAGTGTGTTAAATTTTTACATCAATTTAAATTACTTAAAATATAATACATAAAAGTTTAATTAACATATAATATTACTTTGTAATATTTGATTTGTATTTATTATATAGTTTTATTTTTTATTTTTTAAAAATACTCACGTACAATTATTTATAATTATTTAGAATTTTCTTACTTAAGAGTTCTACTTATTTAAAAATTGTTAAACTTAAAATAGAGTCTAATTTTAGATTATTTAGATTTTCTACTTTTATTTATAATAATAAATGGATAAAATTATAATTTAATATTTTATAAATAAGTAACTAATACTTTTAATCATTAATAATATTTTTATAAATAGGAAATAAGGAGTAATTTTGCAAAAATATCTTGAGAATATGTGGCAAATCCTAATTAAAAGACTAATAGAAAATTAATACTTTTATATATATGTTTAATATTTTTGAAAAATAAGAAATAAAGAATAATATTATAAACTAATTAAATGACACGTAGGGACGTTGGATTAAAAGTCTTGGATTATATATAATAATAATAATAATAATAATAATAATAATAATAATAATAATAATAATAATAATAATAATAAGTAATAATAATAATAATAATAATAATCTAGAAATTGTACTGTAGGCCTTATTGAGGTCACTGCTAGTAAATACACATGCAAGGCCTACAGATCAATAGAATTAAACTATCAAGTGAAAACGACAACGTATATATCAAAGACCATTGAGAGTGATTGTGTAAAGATCTACCCAACACTGACACAACGAAACAGTAGCTAATCTGCACTCACAGATTCACGTTCTTCTCAACTATACGTACGGTTCACAAACTGGAAAACCATAAATTTTAAACAAAATGGTTTCCAATTCCTAACTTATAAACAAATTTCCTCTAACCCACATAAAAAACAGAGTATTTCCAACCTCCATTACCGGATGAAAACTGACGTTTCAAACAACCAAAAAGAACAGGTGGACAATAAGTAAATCTAACAAGCAAAAAACATAACACGTCCCGGGTTTTCTTAGCATAGAAAGAAATTAAATAATCCTCACATGTAGGGGTGGGCATCGATCGGATGGACGTCGGACAAGTTATTGTCCGCGTCCGTCCAAAATTTTGGTCGGATAAAACTTTGTCCGACCAAGTTAATGTCCGACTTGTCCGTCGGGCCCGGACAATGTCCGTGGACGGTCCGAAATTATATTCTAATTACTAACCCTAACCCTACTTACCAATAATCAGCCATCGCCCCGCCGCCGCCCACCTCCCTCGCCCTCCCCGGCAGCCCTCTGTCGCCGCCCTCCCCGCGGCTCCTCTGTTGCTGCCCTCCCCGGCCCCTGCCCTCCGCCGCCCTCCCCCCACCCTCCCTTGATCTCTCGCCGCCCTCCCCCTGGCCCTCCTCGTGGCCTTCTGTCACCGCCCTCCCCCGCTATCCTCCAACCTTCGCCGCCCTCCCCTTTCCTCCTGTCGCTGCCCTACACCATCGCCTCGACTCCGCCGCCACCTACCTCCGTTGCCCTGCCTCTACTACCACCTGCCTTCGCCAGACCGCCAAACCGCCGCCCTCTGCCTTTTGCCGGACCGCCGCTCTTTGCCGCCTTAGGTATAAGCTTTCACCACTGTTTCAATCAACATGATTAACACTTGATTATTTTAATAACGCCATGTTAATTATTTTATATTTTGAAAATATTTATAAGGTTAATAATTATTAAGTTAATAATTACTTATAATAGGATATAATGTAAAAAAATTATACCGATGAAATTGTGTAGTGTTTGAATTATAAAAATTTGTGCAATTATTTGGTGAAGGAAGCTTGCATCTTGGACGGAATAGGTACGAAATATAAATTAATATTATTTTTTTAGAGATGGATCATACAAATTTTTTATTAAATGTAAAGGAGCAAAGTGGATATGGAAAAGATAAAAAAATCGATTGCTAAAGAAGGAGAATTTGTGGATGGTTTATTATCAAAAAAGAGAAAAATGATATCCAATGTATGAGCGTATTTTGATAGAAAATATGAGAAGAATAGAACATTTGTTATTTGTCATTACCGTGAAAAAAATTTGAGGGATCAGGAAGTCATGGAACTACTTATTTATAAAGGCATGTTGAAGGAAAATACTATAATTTCAAAGTAAAGAGGACAAAAAACATAAGTGGTGATATTGCGTAATAAATTTTCAAGATGAGAGTGAAAAAAGATCGAGAAAATAAAATAGAAGTATGAAAATTTGATCAATGAAGGAGTAGAGTTGGTCAAAGTAATTATCTTACATGAGTATTCATTTTCAATTGTGAAATATAAAGGATTTAGAAGGTGGGCTAGTAACTTGCAACCACAATTTGTGATGGTTTTTAGGAGAACAATTACATGAGATTGTCTTCGAATTTATGAAAATGAGAGAGAAAACATGTATACCTTGCAACCACAAGTTTATTGTATATTATATTTTGTAATTTTTATAAAATATAATGTTCGCATTAAAAATGTTCAAGGCATTATTTTATTGATATAAAATATCGGACATTCGGTCGGTCGTTCGGTTGGACAAAAAATGTCCATATTTAGTTTGTTTTAATTCGGTCAAATTCGGTCGGACATATTACGGACGTCAATTAGACACTGGACATTCGGACGTTCGTGCCCACCCCTACTCACATGAAGTAAGGAGAGGAAAAGGCCCGATGTAAGTTAACAAATATTCTTTACAACAAATTAACAAGTTTCAATGAAGTACACAAGCCAACAATCACATGTGGGAAAACGCATCCAACCAACCACAACTAGAAACTAAACAATGGCTAAACAACAGCCAACAACTTAAGCATGCAAGGTTATTAAAGAGTTCCACCATTAATGGATGACATGGGGATATATAGGACGATCTAACTTAAGTACCTGAGTTTTGGGTAGAGAAAGAGCAGCATGCTTGAAACGGGAAAGCCTTGAAAGGAGGTTAATGGCCATCACTCATGATGGACAGGCAGCTTAAACCCTACAAAAACCTTAACTTTCCTTATAATGTAAACCGAAGAAAGTAGGACGCTCCGGAGATGTATCTAACCAACATATGCATCTACGCAACAAAGGTAGCAAACAAGTTAGTATTTTTATTGGGCAAGATTCAAATTAACAAGAAAGTGAAAAAAATAGTTCCCAAGAATCATATTTCCTTATCTATATATGATAATCATAATATCAAGAACAAAATAAGAATTAAATATTTAAAGATGAAAAAATAGGAAAATCATAAAATTGATTAAATAAAACTAAATTGTTGTCTTATAGATTTTTAGTTGTTATAAAATTAGTATCCACATTAGAGCTTCTTACTAAACAAGGGAGACTATTTTTTAATATTACCCATGATTGGAAAAATAAACCTAGCTACCAATTTTTTTTAAAATAATGGTCAAAATACCCTTTTTTCAAAAATAAAACAAACAAACTGGCAAGCGATAGGTGGTAGGCAAAATCTGGTTACCATGGCGAGATTTGGCCTCGAGCGGCCAAATCCAAGTGCCCCACGGTCAGATTTGGTTGAGGGCGGCCAGATCTGGTAGTCACAATGCCAAATTTGCCTCATCCTGGCCGCTAGTAATGGTGGCTAGGTTATTTAAGATTTTTTTTTAAAATTAGAGGGAAGTTTTATAATTATAATAAAATTTTCCCTTTTAAAATAATTATACTTGATTTTTCCATCGACTAGCAATATCAAAAACTGTCCTTTTTTTATAAAAAGCTCTTTCCATCAAAATGTTTTAAAAATTAATAATAACTTTCCTAATTTTGTTTTGTGTAAGTTGCACAAGAGGAAAAATCCTCTTTTCACCAAAATTTTCGGTGACAAAAGGGTGTTTGTCACTAAAAATTTCGGTGATAGAAAGTTTCACATCTTACTATATTCTGTGGCAAAATAGTAACAAATTGTTACCGAATTTCAATGATAGTCACCAAAAATTAGTTGGTGGTCAATATTTGGCCTTGAAATTTGGCGACAATTTTTAAAAATAAAAATAGAAATAAATATACTGTAGCATGTAGATGACGTGCCATAGCAAAGCTGAGTTGGCATCGTAGGGCGCGTCGGGGGCAAGTGGGGTATGTGGTCGTGCGGTCGTGCTACGGCTGTGGGTGCAGATCCGGGGTGGCATCATGGGGGAGGAGTGTAAAACCCCAGCTTCGGGTTAGAGTTTTAACCGCTTGTTGTTTTGCTCAGTTCGGGCAGTTTTGAATTGGTTTGAGCTAGACTGGCTTTCAGATTATGAATATGTGGCCCAAATGATCGTATGAACATGTTATGGAGGTTCGGTATGCTCGATATACAGATAATAACTTCAGTTATGCTATAGTAGAGTATGAGTTATTAGTGAATTCAAAGTATACAGATTTTTGCGTGTGTTAGCCTAGGGTTTCAGGGCTAAATCTAAGTCGTTGCGACATTTAGTATCCGTTTGGACTTTTTCAGGGTACCTCGTTTGCATGCATCATAAGGATTTTTGACTTTAGATTCCCTGTGGGTCTAGCTTGATTTGAGTCTCATATGTTCCCCTTAGGGTTTCGATGTCTATTTAACTTCCTTACCTCAATTTCTGTCTATAAAGTCTCAGTTAGGCTTCAAGTCAATTTCAACATTTGTTGGCGTTGATCCGAGCTTTCCAACATTTATATATATATATATATATATATATATATATATATATATATCCTAGGTGGATCCCACTAGGCCCACGAGTTATCGAGCGTTCAGATCGTCCCACGTGGCCAAATCAGAGTCGTCCACGTCAACCCTAGCAATTGGCCAACCAAATTTCTCGAGATTTTCTCTCGTCTTTTTAGAATATTTTCCACCATTAACTTCGAAATTAAGAACAAAATCCTTATTTGATGGTTAAGTTCATCACTACAAGATGTAATTTTGATTATATTTTTAATAATATTCTATTAAATGGGAAAAAATACTTAACTAAATGCTTTCATATTAATAATTTTTATGATGCACACTAAACAAAGGCTTTGTATTTTTGTTCAAATTGGATAATGAATTTGAAATCAATGTTCACATTTCAACTTCTTTTTTTAAAAAAGTTGAGTAATAATATTTATCCTTTGTGGATATTAGAACTTTTTTATTTTTTACAATATTTATATATGAACATATGCATAAGAATGAGATTGATATTGAAATAACATGCTTTATAAGTTGATTTATAAAATCTTAATTTAGTATGAAAGATTTTGAAATTTGTGATGCTTTATAATATCAACCTATACACAAATATAGTCAATGATCGAAATTTAATTCGAGTGAGACCAACACAAAATGATTTCACATACAACTCTTACCAAATATATATATATATATATATATATATATATATAGGAAAGTTTTCCTGAGCAAGGGGCAGGAAAACTTTCCTGCCCCAAGGTTTACTTTGGGACGTCCTTGTGATCGGGGAGGGGGGGGGCGGGCGACGCGGGGACGTGCGGTAGGGGAGGGGGCGAGAGGGGGTCGGCGGACGGGGTGGGCGGAGGGGAAGGGGCGAGGGGGCGTGTGGGGCGGAGGCCGGGGCGGGAGGGAGGTTGAGAGGTCGGAGGGGAGGTGGCGGGGGGCGGGTGATCCAGAGGTTGAAGATCATATATCAAATCTCCCCAATGCAAGATGAAGCACCGGTAACGACTACAACTTTGATGTTCATGTTCTCAGAGAAAATGGAGTTGAGTGGATATGAGAAGCTTATATACGTAATAGGGTGGCAGGAAGAGGATAAGCGCGAAGGCCAACTAGGCTGATCAAGAGGTTGGTGAAATCCATGGCTGCCTCAGTGAGTATATCTGAACCCACCCCAACGGAACAAGAATTAATGGAAAGACGAACGAGTGAAAATTTTGGGATTTCTTTTTTCTGAAGCAAATGCCAGGGAACGTTTTTTGCATGGCAAGTACTCAGACAGGCGTTGGAAAAGAGTACATATGTGTCGATGTCTTCTTTCTCCAACATGTATGTGTTGATGTTAAAACGCCTACTGTGGATTATTTGTTCCAATGAGAAGCATCGCATGATCGATTGTGATCTTGATCGGAATTCACTCCGAAATGAAGTCTAAGATGTTGGGTATATAGATGTCTTTCAGCAAATTAATTGTACTATGTAAAACCCAGATTTTTTTCATTACGACCCTATTATATTTTCGAGGACGAATATTCTCAAGTTTGGAAAATTGTAAACCAAAAATAATTAGGTTATTTTATTTAAAGTTTTATAAATCTTAAAACGAACCATAAATTATATTTAATTAAATAAATTCTTATGAATCAATATAATAAATTATCAATTATAACTCATTCGTATTCGCTTAATAATAAGGTGTTTGCACGTATTTATCCGGCCACGTGTATAATTTCTGAAGAATTGGTCCATGCTATTCTAAAACTGCCAGAGGAGATTACAAGAGAAAAAGTCTCCGTCATTCAAAACTGAAGGAGAGAATTTGGGTGGAAAATCCTGACGGTTTATGATCCCACGCCCGTAATCTCGAAACAGAAGAAGCGTGGAAAACTCTATAAAAGACAAAGCCCGACGTATTGGGAAAAGGGGGCTTGTACGTTAAAAAAAGACAGAAGCACGGAAGAAGAAGAAAAGGGAGGAGCCCCTCGCCTAAGATCTATCTAAGGTGACCCCTGACCCATTATTACCAACTTTGGAGTGCTCCCTGACACCACCCTGCCAAGACTTTCGACGGAGGAGTCCAAAGTGAAAGTTGTTGCTGGAGAGGAGAAAAGAAGGAAAGGAAAAGAAGAGAGAAGTATTCCCGACAAATTGGCGCCATACCTGTGAAGTTTATTTTATAGAAGTTGCCGCCTCCCAAAGCCGACAACAAAAGCTCGGACAAAGAGGACATCTGCTATCCCGTTGGGAGTTGCTGCTCTGTTCCTTGCCGCCGTGGATGCTAAAGCATTTCACCCCTTTGTAGTTGAAGCCCGTCATTGATCTGTTTTGAGCCACCAAGAAGAAGACGCCAGAGCCTTGCTGCTTTGGAGTTTGCCGGATCAACAACCATCAGCCAAGCCGTTGACTCGAAGGAGTTCCTGAAGCGCTGCCGCTGTGCTGACTAGGAGTCCCACTATCAGGTTCCCGCCGCCGTTGTGAAGCTGATTGTTTTTCAGAGGAGGGTTGCTGCCGTCCGTCCAAGGAAGAAGCCGCTACCCCTTGCATTGCTGATTACCATGGAACGTAGCCTGTTGCCATAAAAGATTACTGCTTTGCTACCGCCGCTTGTTGCCGAAGAGGAAGCCGCCCATCACTGCACTACCGCCGACCATCAGAGAAGACCACCGTCGCCAGAATTTTGCCACGAAGTAACCCATCTCAGCAGTCCGAAAACAGAGCAGTAACAGCAGCAAAAGCCAGATTTCACCGCGGTTTTCCGACCACCGCCGGTAGTTACCGGCCCCAAAGTGGTGACCAAAGTGAAAAAGGAGGAGTAGTTTACAAACCCAAAGTGAGCTTCCCCGGTGTTCGCCATTGCAGTCGCCGGAGAAAAGCCAGGAAGAGACCCATCCGACCAGAGGAAAAAGATAGAAACAGAGCGGAAACAGTCGCGGAGAGCTGATTTCGCGGCCGTTTTTCGATCGGCGCCGGTCGTTCCCAGACCTTCCGTTGATGATCAAGTGAAGATGGATGAAGTGATATAGCAAGCCCAAGCCGAGATCCACCGTGAGTTCGTCGCTGAGGTCGCCGGAAAAAATTGAGAAGTGACCGATCGGAGCAGCGTAGCACAAAAGTGTAGAAAGTGTCTAGCTTTCCGGCATCCGACCGACCGACCGGAGCCGCCTCTGACTGTCGGACCACCGCCAAGACCTTCACCATTCTGAGATCTACTGTTCTGGGTGAACTCCGCCACCATTCAGTTGCCGGAAAAGACGCCGCCGAAGTCCCAAAAGCGCCGCCGCGTCACCCTATAAGCGGGTTTGTCGTGCCCGTTTACCTCTGACTGAGTCCGCTTTCCTGCCAGGTCCGTGTCAGATCCATCTGCCCCACGAATTGTTAGACCCGCGAACAGACCCGGACCCGTGATCGTGTCCAAGACCCGCCCTGTGACCCGGATTCGAGTTGGCGCACCGTGTACCACAAGCAGACTGGCGTACGCATAAAGGAAAGACAGCCTGCGCACGCCATCCGGTCCGGTCCAGTATTTATTTGGTTTAAACCAACCCGGAACGGCCCGGTTCAGTGTATTATTGTTCCAGAAATAATTTGAAGGCATTATAGATCTTGGATTGAGCCTAAACTTGCTACCCCACCGTTTTTGGACGCTCTGGACACATTGGTGGGGTCATTTTAAGGATTTAAAGAGCAGAAGGGGATAAATATTGGCATTGGAGTAAAAAAAGTGGCAAAATTCCACTATGATGTGTAATGTGTAAAAATCGAAGGAAAATTAGTGGATTGTGAGCACATTCTCACCGTGGACTGACTTAGGGATTGAACCCTAAGGAACCACGTAAAAAATTCCCTGCGTGTCATTTCATGTGTTTGTAATATTTTCTATTTCCATCGCACTATCTCTTTGCGCGGCAAGGGCGCCTCGGTCCCACCGAACCTTTAAACCTCGAATCATACAAGAACCGATTCGAGGGGCGGACGATCCTGCGCCTGGACATAAGGTTTTAACTTTTCATTATCACACAAATGATATAGTTATGAGCGATTATGTTCTTTTTTATAAAATTTAATGTAGTGACTTTTTAAATTCTACACGTATTAATAAAATTTAATATAATGACTTATTAAATTCCACACATATTCTTCTATATAAAGGAGACTTCTAATGTTATATGAAACATCCTCTAGATAATTTGTAAGCACATTTGGCTTTAGAGAAATTGCATTCATATTAGGATCATGTATCGTAGTTGCGGGTGCCTCATCACAATTTCAAATCCGTATAATTATTTGAAATATGTTGTATTTTCCCTTGCCCTATTTGGCTTGAGCCCAGATTTGACTACCATGCACCGAGTGCAGTCGAGGTCAAGGAATTGATTCAGTTCGACACGGGGCTGCATCCTTAAAATTACTATGTAGGAGTCTTGGTCGACTTGGGCATCTAACCACCATGCATCGGAACACAATTGGGGTCGACTTAATTCGGCACAAGGCAGCACCCCCTGAAAGATTGAACACATGCCCTCATGCCAAAAGGGTTGACAGGGTGCAGTGGCGCAAGATGGCTAATTATGTACTTGTGATATCGAGAGGGTGAGTCAATGGCAAATATCGGTAATTACAGGCCGAGGGTTATGTAGCGTGTGTGTACATATATGAGACTACAGCTGGATGGGCGGCCACCTTTCTCAGCATATTAAGAGCTCAGCATAGGCTCATAACCACTAAAAGACGTAATTCAGATGTTGTGGGGAATATATTAATTATTTTTTATAATTTTACGACTTAATATTTTTATCACTAACGCGGAAGACTTAGTATTTTTATCACTAATGCAGAATTGCCACCGCAGTGTATGAACATGGAAAGATGGGTAGGATGGGTAGAGTCAGGACAGCTGGAGGACTCTATTATTGAACTATTCTTTTCCCGAGATTATTTGCTTGGCAGTGGGATTTTAGTTCGGTTCATGGGCTTAGATTATTCTGAGCATTTGTATATTAAATTTATTGTTATGAATTTATTTAAAATTTAAAAATTAATAGAAAATTAATTTATGAGACATTTAGTTTCATATAATAATACTTGGCTTGTGGCTCGGAATGGGTGGGTCGTTACATGTAGTATCAGAGCTGTGTTTCTCACGGAACTATGCAAATCAATCATTACATTGTTGAAAGTCTAAGAGTCCACTATCCCAAGGGTAAATTTTCTTTTATCGAATTGATCATTCTTTTATAGAGTTAATTTTCATTATTTTATATGGTAAATAATTATGGGTGTGCCACTTATATGTCATGCTAGGTGCACATGACGCTTAAGCCAATTTGGGACACCTTTACAATCAGAGGTGTTATCTAGGTAGTATGGGTTGTATGAGACACTTGTGCGATATGGATAACAGTGTCATAGAAAAGTGTGCCTCACTTAAGCTATGCATATGAGTGGCAATGTTTAATAAAAAAAATCAATTTTTTTCCATTATATTTTCGAGGACGAAAAATTCCCAAGCTGGGGAGATTGTAAAACCTTGATTTTTCTCCTTATGACTCCTATTATATTTTCGAGGACGAAAATTTTCAAGTTGGGGAGATTGTAAAACCCCAATAATAATAATAATAATAATAATAATAATAATAATAATAATAATTAACCTATTTTATTTAGGGTTTTGTAAATCTTAAGAATGAACCATAAATAATATTTAACTAAATATTATTCTTAAGAATCAATATTGACCTTTATCATATCGGTACAATGATATTTATGAATGGTTTTAAATAAATTTTGTTTATTGAATTTTTGGGATTCGGAGTTGTGAGTGCGATTTAATAAATTTTGTTTATTGAATTTTGGGATTGAGAGTTGTGAGTGCGATTTAACATTCATTCACATTAAATAAATAATAAGTTTTTGACTTTTCATTATCAAACTAATTATTGGTATTTAATATAATTATGAGTGATTATGTTCTTTTCTATAAAATTTAATGTGGTGACTTCTTAAATTCCACACATATTAATAAAATTTAATACAATGACTTATTGAATTCTACACATATTCTTCTATATAAAGGAGAGCTCTGATGTTATATGAAACATCTCTTAGATAGCTTGTGAGCACATTTGGCATTAGAAAAATTACATTCATATTAGGATCATGCTGTTATAGTTGCAGGTGCCTCATCACAATTCCAGGTTCGTTCGTATAGTTATTTGAAATGTTATGTATTTCAATTTGGGAGTCTTGGTCGGCTTGAGTCCACATTCGATCACCATGCACTCGAGCACAACCGAGGTTCAAAGAATTGGTTCAGTCTGACACATGGTAGCACCCTTAAAAAAATTACTATGTTAGAGTCTTGGTCGACTTGAGTTCATATTCGACCACCATGCGCTGAGCGTAACTGGGGTTAATGAATTAACTCAATTTGATGACAGGGCAGCACCCTCTGAAAGATTAAATACCTTGCCCCCATGCCGAAAGGGGTGACAGGGCACAGTAGTGCAAGATGGCTCATTATGTACTTGTGATACCGAGAGGTTAAGTCAATGACAAATATCGATAACTACAGCCGAGGGCCACGTAGCGTATGTGCGCATACATGAAATTGTAGTTGGATGTGCGCATACATGAGATTGTAGTTGGATAGGCAGCCACCCTCCCAGCATATTAAGAGCTCAGCATAGGTTCACAATCACTAAAAGACGCAATTTAGATGTTGTGGGGAATATATTAATTGTTTCTTAGCTAATTATATGACTTAGTGTTTTTATCCACTAACGCAGAAGACTTTAAAAAATGACTTAGGCTCATTATGGTTCTTTAGGCCTGATTGTTATAAATGGTATCAGAGCAACCTAGTTACGTGTTAGATGATGGGCTGGAGCTAAGGACATTGGCTAGGCTGCCGGTCACGAACCAAAAAGGTCATGGGCTAGGGTTAGCAATGGGCCAAGTATAGGAATTTCGGAGACGAAATTTCTTAGGGTGGGTAGATTGTGAAATCCCTCAATTTAATCCCACATCTAATACCTACTGGAAAAGATCTTGTTTATAAGTGAGAATGAAATATAAATCTTTAACTTGATATTAACCATTTTAAAGAAATGACTTAGGCCCATTACATTACACTTTGGGCTAGATCGTTATATACTTTTAGTCATTTAGTCATTTGATTGTTTTACATTGAATTTACCCGACCTTGGAAGAAGAAAAAAATTACCCATGTTAGGACACTCTTCCGGTAAAGAAAAGCACAAGCACTTGAATGCACGCTGCAAATTGACTATGATTACATTCACATTCCTTTGGATGAACAGTATAAAACGAATCTTTTGTAATAATGTACAAATTCAAGATAATAAAACAATGAAGAAAGAGGACCTAAAGTGTACACAATATTGCACATCTGCATGGGTTGGTATGGAAGTACAGGCCCCCGATTCGAAAACTCGGCTGCTTGCGGAGGGGCCGAAGTACATGCAGATATGAGGATTGACCTTAAAGATGGAAAGAATTGCTGATGAGATCGTCCAGATTCCATCCCCACATATCAGCCTCGATGCTACTGCTCCTGCAAAGTCATCAGCTTCCTTGCTGTTGATCCTGTCCCATACAAACAATATAACGGTACCCACAAACATATCGATAGCAAAGTCGGCTCCAATATAGAAAGGAATTGCCATGGCCATAGGTATGGGGATAAACATGTAGATTTTCTCCCGAGTAACTTCCCTCGGAAGATTTATAACTAGAGCAGCTATGAAAAAGACATAACAAATTGTTAAGCAATGTTTGGGAAGAGCTGAGAAGCCTTCGACCCCAAGAATGAGCCATTTCTCGGAATATGATCGCATAGGGAGCTTTATAGGGACCATCAGGTACGCCAACATCAAAAGCAGACCAGTATAACCAGAATGTGAGAGGAGCAATAACACAGCTCATTGCAGTTCCAGCAAGCTGGCTCACAAACATGAATTTGGCCGATGAGAGGGTGAGGTAACCAGTCTTGAAATCTTTCATCAGGTCGGCACTGTGGCGACTCCATCCGCATGCCATCAGGCCAGCTATAACTCCGCCCTTAGATCCCACCAATGAGACAAAAATAAAGAGTCCCAGTTTGCCATACGTAGAGGCCCACTATCCAGAGAAGGTAGAGTACAGAAATTCTCATGGACGGTGTTAGAGTCAACCGCATCGCAAGAGAAATTATTATTAGATGATGGGAATGGGAAATATTATGATTGTATTATGTGTCTTGACGTGAAGTTCCAAGAGTTGTTCACTTACCATATGGAACCCCTAAAAGTAAGTAATACATTCAAGAGCCATTTGGGATGCATGATAAAGTATTGGAGGCTTACAGCTACTTGAGAACAGCTTGTAAAGCGTCTGCAATTGAAAATATTGAGAAGGGTGACAAGGATGAAGGCGACCGACTTCGTAAAGCTGGAGCAGCCTTTTCACTATTAAGTGCTAGTGCACTTTATAATTTGTTCTGTTGGGATCCATCATTTTTGCGCCATCTTAGAAAAAATTGGCTTGACACTGGGGATTTTCTTTTCATGCTTTATGAAGACTTGAATTATTCTGAACCAAGGAAAATATATGACAAATGTTTTGCTTGTAACCATCCAAAGGTACTGGCATCTAAAGAACGAACTGGCATCTAAAGATGGTTCTTTCTTAGAATCCGATTTTTAAAAAACTTGCTAAGAGTTTGCGGCATTCATTGGAAGTTTAATAGTCATTGTTTGGCCCCTTTTGATCATGAATCTTCATTAACAATCCATTTGATTTAAAGTGGCTTCAAAGGTCAAAGGTGATGTCACGCGATGAACGTCTTGAATATGACGATGGTGATGACGGCTCCGTCCACCCCAACCCATCGTTCTACGCCGCCATGTTTGAGGCCCCATTGCTCAAGGCCCACGTTCTCGCCGCTTGCAATGACATGGTCCTTATCTGCACTCCCGCACCGCTGTCGTCGCGGCGCCCGCATTGGCTTCCAATACGCTCACAAGACAGCCTGTGAGCTCCTGGACTACATGCTTCTCAACCTAGTCACCCGCCAGATATCGACCATCCCTCCTCCCTCGGCATGAATTATATAACAGCTAGTTCAATTTTCTGGTGTTTGATCCCTGTGCCTCCGCCCATCACTTCATAGTTATTACTTTGGAGTTCTTGAGTAGCCCCAACCCTTAACTTTTCCAGAACATGTGAATGGTGGCCCTTGGAGGAGAAGGAGGTTTCTCGGTTACTGCCATCCACACCTCAGTTCATGAACCCTGGGCGGGATGATTGCTTTCATGTCAACGGTATCTCTTATAAAATTTTTGGAGCTTCTTCTTCCCAATGTGTTGTCAACGACACTACAAGTCGTGTTAATTACCTTGTTTGGAAGAATATCATAGACTTCGATGTGAAGAAAGAATGTTTGTTTTGGGTGACCTTTCCTACGGTGGCAGTGGAGAAGAATGGTCGGGGGTAATCACTCCATTGACGAGTCTGCCGGATATCTTTCCTATGTTTGCCTCGCTCCTAAAACGTCTATATTGATATGGGTACTGAATGATTGTTGCTCTGGGGAATGGATATTTAGGCACAAAGTGGACCTCCGTGATACCCCACCACTCCTGCTCAGGGGAATCCTCTCTCTTTCTTAGTTCCATCTGATGGATGCGGACCTTATATTTGTGTCCTTCTGCAGACCTCGTGTCTTTGCTAATTTGAAGACACTGGAGCTTCGAGAATTAGGAGCGGAGAGGATTTATATATGGGTTCACTCTTCCCTTATGTACGCCCTCACTAAGAGTGAGTAACAACTGTCCATGCTCTTTTTCATCCCCTTCGTACAAAAGTTATTATGGTTAGTTGCATGACTTTGGTTGTATCTGTTTGGGATTTTAATAAACAAAATCCCTAAAATCTCTGATATGCTTTAACAAATAATGAATAATAATCAATAAATATACAATAATTTAATGAGAAACCTCAAAATATAAAGAAAACTATTGACCATCTACTATTACAAACAATAAGTACACAAATTATTCCAATTGAGAAATCCTCACACACTCTCAATTGGAAACAACTCAAAATCTCTAATTGGAACACACTCCAATTAAAAATGACCATAATCTCAAGCTAGGATACACATCCAATTGAAAACTCACAATTCACAATTAA
This sequence comes from Piper betle, assembly GCA_033002965.1. NCBI lineage: Eukaryota > Viridiplantae > Streptophyta > Magnoliopsida > Piperales > Piperaceae > Piper > Piper betle. Next base: position 40,661 of record JAURVB010001262.1, on the reverse strand, counting down.
AATGATACTATTAATTGTGTACTCTCTTCAATTTAATTATATCTCACCTTACCTCACAATACACATTATATATATATATATATATAAAGAAAGAAAGACACATACTTAAATACATAAGATACAGCTAACCTCGTAGATACAAAGAGCCAAACACCAAATACTCATCGTCTTTCATAATTCTACTCAAATTCCTCGTACCTCTTAAAGTAACTTTATGTCTTTACGATTCCCCATGTAATTGTACATCTTTTTACATTTATCGTATGATGAGGGACTCCAACAATTCTCCCCTCCTGAATTATACGAAACACACTAGGGTTGGTTTTAGTCGTCATCACATGAAAAAAAATTTCAACTCATACAATCTCCCCTGATTGGAACTTCTAGCACATCTCATCCACCCTCTTGGGGAAAGAATTACAACTTTGCTTTTTGTCATTTAGGATCAACTTCTCTTCAAACATCTTTACTAACTCATCCACTCGGGTTTTGGAAAATATCTCATTTTCATCTTTCAACTTGACATCAACCTTTCTTCTATCATGAGTATGATCGTTACCAAGAATCTTATTACCGAATTTCATTTCTACCTCAGTATGACCAACCCGTCAACATCATACTTGCTTAGTAGACCCATCAAGATTACTTCCACTCTTGACATAATCGAACTAATGTCTTGTACAAGCTACCATATTTTTCCCTTTTGCAATGATAAGTGTTCTCTTGGATAACTTCCATACTCTTCTAGCAAATTAAAAACTATGGCCAATATCATCCAACTTACCCAAAGACAATATATTTTCCCTCAAGCTTAGAATATGTCTCACATTCTTCAAAAATAATTTATGACCCAAACTAGTCACCATATGCACATCTCCCATGCCAACAACACGTGATGTGTCACCATTTTCCATCTTCACCATTCCTAAATTTTCTGATTTATAGGTAGTAAAGAGTTCTCTACGTGATGTTACATGAAAGGAAGCTCCAGAATCCACAATCCAACTCGAATTATGTGTCTTAAGAAAACACATATCATTACAAGAAGTAATAACTATCAAGTCATTTCTAAAATCAATAGAATTGGCATCTTTACTTTGTTGCTCTTGGTCCTTCTCCTTGTCATGTTGCATATCCCATGTCAATTTTCTGTAATACCTTTTTATGTAACCAACCTTGTTACAATAAATACACCTTACCACCTTTCTTCCATTATTTGTCCGCTTGAACCCACTCTTGTTCTCCTCAAAAACCAATGCTTGCTCCCCTGAAGATGGAGTTGATACTGCTGACTTTCTTCTTAGCTCCTTTGACAAGAGTGAGTGATGTTGTAATAGAATTTAAGTCAAGTTTAGAAACATGACTCAAACTCATAATTAAATTATCCCACGAGTCTGGCATTGAATAGAAGAAGTAAAGTGACTTGTTCTTCTTCATCAACCTTTGCACCTATTCTCAACAGGTCATTTACCAAGCTCTTAAACACATTTAAGTGTTCATGAATAGAAGTCTCATCCTTCATCTTCAAATTATAGAATTGCCTCCTTAAAAAATCTTACTTATTAAGGACTTGTCTTCATATATTCTATGAAGATTATCCCACAAAGCCTTTACCATTGTATCAACAGTATGCACATTGAATAACACCTTATCATCCAAGGCCAATAAAATATTAGCCTTAGCAATCTCATCTTTTTTAGTAAATTGAGCATCTGTCATACCTTCTGGTTTCTAATCTTTGCCTTTAAGAGCAACAACACAACCATCTTTCACCAATATAGCATGAATCTTCACTTTCCACATAGGAAAATTACCTCCATCAAATTTAGGAAGTAGAAATTTGGTTGTACTCTTCTTAGCCATCTTGTCAAAAGTAAACAATAAATTCAATCTTCTCCACGAACCTCCACAGGCGGACGAACCAAAGCTCTGATACCACTTGTTGGGATTTTAATACACAAAATCTATAAACTCCTTGATATGCTTTGACAAGTAATGAACAATAGTCAATAAATACACAATAATTTAATGTGGTACCTCAAAATATAAGGGACAACCACAACCATCCACTATTACAAATAATAAATACACAAATTATTCCAATTGGGAAATCCTCACACACACTCCAATTGGAAACAACTCAAATTATTCTAATTGGGAAATCCTCACACACTTTCCAATTGGAAACAACTCAAAATCTCTAACTGGAACACACTCCAATTAGGAATGACCACAATCTCAAACTAGGATACACATCCAATTAGAAACTCACAATTCACAATTAAAATGACATTCTTAATTGTGTACTCTCTTCAATTTAGTTATATCTCACCTTACCTCACAATACAACCACTTATATATAGAAAACGACACATACTTAAGATACAACTAACCTCATAGATACGAAGAGCCAAACACCAAATACTCATCGTCTTCCACAATTCTACTTGAATTGCTCATACCTCTTAGAGTAACTTCATGTCTTTACGATTCCCCATGTAATTGTACGTCTTTTCACATTCATCGTATGATAACGGACTCCAACAGTATCGTCGTCTTATTATACTATTAATGAGGAATGTCGTGTCAGGTGAAGAACATATATTTATTTTGTGTGCAAGGTATTTTTATCGTTGAACCTCTGAACCAATAGACTACATTTCTAACTGATTTAGTTATTACTATTAATCTTGCATTGTCTACCGAATCGAGGAATCAAATCAGAAACTGTTAATATTTATAATTATGAATATTAATGATATGTAGCTCATTGTCACACTCGAAATACTAAAGGAATCTCAAGATATCAAACAGAGGTGACTGTTTATTTTCCCATGAAAAATGAAGGGCCTCAAACTATCTCTATAAATAAAGACTCATTTGCCTCATTCTAAAAATAGGACAACACAAGAGAGACAGATGTGAGAGAATAGAAAAGGGATATAGAGATAAGAAGAGGGATCAATATTATTCACCATTTTAATATTATACAGAGTATTGAGAGAGAGAAATCAAGTAATCTCAATAGTATAGGTTGGGTGAGTAATCTTTTTGTACATCTTTATATGTTTGACGGCTATAATCTTTGGTTGAAGTAGTGAATTGTTCATGTGGTCCCATGACTTTTGACTCTCAAGAAAGGAGGGTTTTTCACGTGAAATCTCTGTTCTTTTAGTTTCCTTTATTTTATTTTTCAGGCATTATTTTCTCATATCTTGTGTTTGTTGTTGTTGATCTCCAACTTTGGGGATTTTTCTCAACAATTCACACTGTTACCGGGGACTTGGGTCTCATTCAATCGGATCTTGATTTGAGTGGGAGTCATGGTAGACACTTCCAAGACTGAGAAGATTGAGAAATTTGATGGAACAAATTATCAATGGTGGAAAATGCAGATTGGGGATCATCTATACGAGAAGCTACTACATCAACCGTTTGGAGTGGTGATGGATGCTTGAGACAGAGACGTGGGTGTTGTACTAGAGCAGGAGGTCGTGGTGCATTGTCTAACAGTATGGCGGGTTTACTTGTTGGGATCTGAATTCATTGTCATCATGGACAATATAGCTAACACATTCGTCATGACCTAGAAGAAGAAATCTCTAAGAGAGGCAAGGTGGCAGGAGCTAGAGAGAGTTGGCAAAGACAAATCTCTAAGTTAGTCAATGCTAGTGGGGGTCGGCTATGTTTCCCTGCAGGTAGACTAAGACGAAAGCTTAGGGAGGAATCCCACGATCCCCAGTGGGTAAGACATCCAAGTAAGGACCGGGTGCACGCTCTAATGTCTAGGCGTATTATTGGCCAAGAATGGAGGTTGATAATGAAGTTTTTGTCAGATCTTGTCTGGTGGGTCAGCAGGATAAGGTGGAGAGAAGGTTAGAGGCCGGGTTGCTACAACCACTACCTACACCTTCAAGACCATGGAGCTCGCTCTCAATGGACTTGGTGTCCGGATTCCCTAGGGTATAGGGAATGTCAGCAAGGTTAGTGGGTCAGTTTTCTATGTATTCATAGTCGGAGCAATACCATAGGGGTGCTGAGCCGAGACTACTACTGAATGGTTCTTCAGGAACGTGGGGCAGTACTGTGGTCCCAACCGACATTATTACAACTAACCATTCAGCTACGGGACTTAGTCCTTTTGAAGTTACTACGGGCTACCAACCTCTTACACCACTAAAAGTTACTCAACAGAGAGGTGGAGTATAGGCCTACCTGCACACATATTTGCTAGGGATATGTAAGAACTGTATAAAGATGCAGTGGATTCATTGGCCGAGGCAACGAGTAGAAGGAAGAGATATACTAACTCGAGGGCATTATCATTCAGCGTGGGGGACAAAGCAAAGTTGAAGCTCATGTCACTGATCTGAGAGAAAATTAGACGTACCGAGGTACATTGGGTAATAGTGCAAAGGTACGATTGTCCTTGTGAGGTGGAGAATGTACAAGGGTACATGCTTCACCCAGTTTTCCATGTTAGTTTTCTCGAACTTTTCCATGAGGATTTGGTCAATCTGAGGAGAACTCATATGAATAGAGTCTCCCCATTGTCAAGCAATAATTTAGGAAAAAGGGAGGGAGGATTTTGGAATATAGGCATGTCAGCCTGGGGACTTCAAAGGAACAGATGGAGTTTGTATACTGATGCAGGAGAATAGGAGTCCTATGATAAAGCCATGTGTGACAAAACTCATCTTAAGTGGGAGTTGGCCATGAAGGATGAGATGTCATCATTGGAGAAGAATCATACATGGGAGTTGGTGAAGTTACCACCAAAAAGGAAGGTTTTACAAAACAAGTGGAAGGGGGAACTGAGAAGCGAGGCTAGCTGGGAAAAGGAGAGGGATTTGTGGCAATTAGCAAGCAAGATCAAGAAGTGTTGTGGAGGACTTGACCCTCTGATGAAGACATCGGGTCTCATTGGTAGGAGAGAACAGTTACAGGTCTAGTTCGAGGGATGAGATGGGGCTAGGGTTTGGCGGTTGTTCCTAATCATCTTGCGTCAAAGACGGATAGTCGATGCTATCCGAGTGGTGGAAACAACTTACCAGCATTAATCTGTGTTTGAGTTGCAGGCAAAGATCAAGTTATGGTGTATGGAGTGTGTCGGGTGACCGAGGCCTACTTGCGAGTTCTAGGATTTGGAACGAATAGAGTAACGGTACTCAATGAAGCGTATCGGCATTATGATCAGAAATTGTACCGAGCATGCTTGCATATCAGCAGGAGGAAACCTCAAAGGTGTGACGGGTTCCAGGTAACAGTTCGTGGGGTATGACGGCAGAACACGTGGCAGAGCAGCTACGAGCGTGCATATCGGCAGGAGCGAGGTTGATTGATCGAGCGTACCGATATAAATATCAGGCATACCGAGATGAGCAGCGTAGCGGTCCGTGGGCAAGCACGAGTGTGTGGATGTGACTGAGCAGATTACTGGGATTACTGTATTTGGGTCGAGTTGTCGAGCAGTGACACAAAGTCAATATTTGGAGCGTGCAGTTGGCTGGAAGTGTCGAGAAAGGGGAGTCGCTAGCCGAGACTGGTTCGGTCGAACCAGGAGGGTTCAACCATGCAGCCAGCATGCGCCGAATGATATGCTTGAGTGGATTTTCCGATAAGGATGGTGACAGTGTTGATAGTTATCAAGATCGATCCTTATCCAACGTTGGGGTGTTGGTTGCAACTAACTTTAAAAGATATGCATGATCGACATGGAGATAAGCCTCATCTGCGTGAAGATGAAGATGCCAATGTTAGATGCAGGTTGTTGGAGACGTGCATGAGATATGCTTGGAGTTGTCGGATAAACACAGACTGATGTCTATATAAGGGGGACGTCCTCTTGTGTAGAATGCAACAGAGGATACTTGTACTAACATGCAGGTGAAGGACTTATGCAACGAACAAGTGGAGGAAGAATTAGAACTGGTGTATTTCTAATCGATCTCCAAGTAGGAGATTGTTAACATTTGTAATTATAAGTATTAATAATATGTAGCCCATTGTCACATTCGGATATACTAAAGGAATCTCGGGATACCAAATAGAGGTGATTGTTTATTTTTCCATGGAAGATTAAGGGTATCAAACTATCTCTATAAATAGAGACTCATTTACCTCATTCTAAAAACAGGCCAAAACTAGAAGACAAGATGTGAGGGATAAGACAAGGATTGATAAGAAGAGGAAAATATATTATTCACAGTTTAATTTTATACAAAATATTGAGAGAAATCTTAAAATCTCAATAGTATAAGTTATGTGAGAGATAAAAGAAAGTGATATAAAGATAAGGAAAATATATTATTCACTAGTTTAATCTTCTATAAAGCATTGAGAGAGAGAAATCTTGAAATCTCAATAGTATAGGTTGGGTGAGTAATTTTCTTGTACATCTCTATATGTTTGATAGGTGTAATCTTTGGTTGAAGTAGTAAATTGCTCATTATTATCCCATGGTTTTTAACTCTCCCAGAAAATGAGGGTTTTTCACGTTAAATCTCTATTCTTTTAGTTTTATTTTATTTTATTTCCTAGGCATTATTTTCTCATATCTTATGTTCGTTGTTGTTGAACGCCAACTTTGAGGAATTTTCTCAACAGAAACTTGAGGCGCTAGATCATACTTTTAGGACATCCATTATTGTAAATGGTAAGAGATTTCTCCTCTGTTCTATGCCTCACATGTCTTTTCACACTTTTGATAGCTGCATTCAACTTAATTATAAAGTCATGTTAACAATTATATTTGGTGAAAAATGCTGCTCCCTTTTAAACTTCTCCGCTGCCCAAAACATGACTATTAATGATAAAAAGGTTTGAATTTCATATTATATGGATCTATAGATTATGTATTTTTTTATTCTTAATAAATATATGTGTGGCACAGATTTTTTGGACGACCATGGATTCATGACCACTGATGCATGTCATTTTTGTGTCACCGATGCATTAAAGTTGTACCTAGTAAAGGATGATAGATCCAAGTCTCGGGCTGTAAAGCTTTTGAGGAAGCATACTTTGCTGATGACGCATTCTTCATAGAGGGAAATGTCCTGAAGTTAGCTCAAGAACAACTATCTAGTCATGTCTATCCTGCTACAATTGATTTGCTAAACTACATTAAACCAACAGCTAATTATCCATTGCCAAAGCCTCCTAAAATAGGAAAGTTATACAAGTTGTCAGTTTCATCGGCACCGACAATTTCACCAGGGCTAGAAGCTTCATTAATACCTTTAAAGGTCATAGTGTATTTAGGACAACCAAAGCAAAAAATTAAAAAATGCCACCACTCCAAGAAGTTCAAAGTCAAAAAGAGAAAGACCACATTATAACTGAGGAAGAGTTCATGGTGTTAGGACAATGAAAAATACTAGTGGCAAACTTTTGTAAGAAGGAAGTAATCACACTCAACCTATGCCCGGTTATTTACTTAGAAGAAGAAGAATGAAATGCATTTAACGAGTTTGAAATCATAACCTTGGACCCGAAAGATTTAATTATGTCTGAATTATTTCATTATTGCATATCAAATGAAAATAAATGATCAATGCGACCATGGTTTATATGAGCAATATCACATGAGGAAAACTATAAAATAAAGAAATATAACAAGCACCAAGTCATTTTGAGGATGAAGTTACTGTAGCCACAAAATGACTTATGGAAATCAATTTAGGAATTTATCAAGAACCTCGTCGAATGAAGCCTAAATGGTGAACAGATAGATGGATGTACATTCCAAAACTTAAAGAGGGAATTTGTACAAAAGGTTGGGATGATTAATGATTGCATGCCTGTAATCGTTAATTAAAAAGAGCCTCAAAAACTCTATAAAGAATAGAGCCAAATTGTTTGAAAGGGGGCGGTAGAAAATTTGTAAAAAGGGAAGAGAAGGGAAGAAGCAGGAACGAAGAGGACATTCGATGGATAGATTAAAGCCATACCTGCCGAGCTTGCTTTGTCAAAGTTGTTGCCATCCAAGCCTGACAACAAAAGCTGCCCTTTGCCAGAGTTTGTCGCTACTAAATTCCTACTACCACCCTACCGGAGTTGTCGCTAACACCCGAAGCAACAGATTTAATCCAAAGGAGGTCTTGTTTTTATTTATTTTTACAAGGGCTCGTACGTTGAAAGAAAGAAAAAAAGAAGAATAGCAAAAGAATGAGAGGAGCCCCTCACCGAAAATCCACCTCTGGTGACCCCCAACCCATTGTTATCAACCTTGAAGTGCTCCCGGCACCGCCGACGACAGCTTCCCAGAGGAATCCAAAGTGGGTAGCGACATTGATGCTAAGAGAAGAAATGAAGAAGCAGGGAGGAAGAAGTAGAAAAAGGAAGGGGAGGAGCCCCTTACCAGAGCAACACCTCAGGTGACCCCCAAGCCCGCCAAATCAGAGTTTGGAATGCCCTCGACACAACCCAACCGGAGATCCGCTGCCAGAGAATCCCGCTTTCACTGGAAAAGCTTTGAGAAAGTGTTGGCTGTACGTGTGAAGTGCCATCAAGCAGCCCTCTTTCCGGCTTCCGTTAGGTTGATTTAAGTCATCACAGTCTCACGGTCATACCACAACCCTCACTGGATCCTTCTTACAGCTAGGAACAAATACCATCTGAGATCGACTGTCGAAGAAGCCCGCCGTGGCCGGAATCTTGTCGTGGAGCACCCCATTGGAGCAGTGAAGCAGAAAAGTTAATAGAAAGCTGACAACTTGTAGTCATTCGTCCAGCCAGCCCAGGGACATCTACGGCCAGACCAAGACTTACATCGGACTCTCCTCAACACCTTCAACAAACCTGAGTTGTTATCCACCGCCGAAAGAGCCACCAGTTGCTGTAAAACTGCCCAATAAAGGCCCGCCGAAAAAGTGCAACAGCTATATTCAACCATCCTTCCAGCCTCCATTTGGCCTATCACTGCCACTAAAGGTCAATCCACCACCTCAAATCGATCTTCATTGATCTCCGGATACAAGCCCAAAATGAGTCTTGCACGCATCAAGCCTCATTTGTTGCCGAAAAGCGGAGACAAAGTTCTGGTTGACAATAATCGCCGCTGGAACTTTCCGTCGGTATCGTTGCCCTATGGCGCCAACACTGATCGTAGGACCATGGCAAATCCCCTTAATAGTCGAATATCTACCGATCTGGGCAATCGTTGTCATCTGTCACCTCCGGGAACGCCAGAGCGGAGAGCCATCAAAGCCATCGCTGCACCACCCACCTAGGCGGGTCTTTCGGGCACGTTTATGCTATTGTGTTTGCGACCACATCCCTTTGTCCAATGATCTGATCCAACCTGTGACCAGCTCAATTGCCCGTGGATTGTGACCAAACGCAGATCCAGAGACCGTGTCCGTAGCTACCTGCGACCTGGATTGGAACTGGCACACCATACACCACCTACAGCCTAGCGCACCTAGATAGAAATTCGAGCATGCACACACCACCCTACCCAGTCCAGCATTTTCGTATTCTAAACCAACCCAAAATAGCCCGGTTCAGCCTACTATCACTCAAAAATAATTTAAAGGCCTTGAAGACCTCGAATTGAGACAAAACTTGGTATCATATCATTTTTGGACATTTCGAATGCAATGGTTAAGTTATTTTGAGGATTGAGACAAGAAGAGGACGAATCAGTGCATTGGAGTCAAAGCTATCAAAGATAGATCAAATAAAAAATGGGAGAATTCATTATTTTGTATAAGTATAAAATCAAAGAAGAAATATAGTGGATTGTGGGTAGAAATCTCACCATGAAGTGGCTTAAGGATTCAAGTCGAACCTTAAGGAACCATGTCAAAATCTTGGGTGATTATTCCTCGTTCATGACATTATCTTTATTTTCTAGCTCGCACGATTTATTTGTGTGGTGAGGTCCCCACTGAACCCTCTAATCCTAACTCAAAGATAAGATCCACAGGGCGGACATCCTGCACCCAAATAATATGGTATATATTATTTAAAAATATTGATTTTGTTAAATAAAAAATGATTTAATAACAAAAATTAAAGCCATAATTAGCCTTAATTTTGTGTTTTGGTTCTTACTATCATTGTTTAGTTTAAATACTGATATTGTATGTTTGCTTGGTGTTCCGTATAGCGAGGCATTTGAACACAATTTTTTTATGCAACTTCAAACTGATTAAACAATGAAATGTAGCTTACAATAGAGGTCATTATGTGATAGTCTAATAACTGTTGACTTTATCCCACATCATATTTGGAGGTAACTTATGACTTGTATATAGGCTAATGGGAAAATTTTATTCTTTAAATTAACTTTTGGATTAAGAAAGGCCCATGAAACTTGTTTTAAGTCCTTTTGGAGGCCCATAGGCATAACAATGGTATTAAAGTCTGGTTGGTGGTGTTGCCTTGGGCTAGCCCGAATTAAAGTCTCTTGGAGCTTTATTATAATATGTGGACCTAGTATATGGTGAGGAGGAAATGATTCGGATGGGCTAGCCCGAATTGAAACCTCCTAGAACTTTACTATAACATGTAGACCTAGCATATAATGAAGGAGAGATGATTCGGGTGGTATGATGTGTGAGGAGCATGTGGACCTAGCATGTAATGAAGGAAGATGATTCTGGTATGATGTGTGAGGGGCATGTGGACCTAGCATGTAATGAAGGAGAGATGATTCTGGTGGTATGATATGTGAGGGGAGAATTGTTGGGTTTATCTCACATCATATTTGAAAATAACGGGTGACTTATATATAAGCTAATGAAGAAGTTTTATTTGTTAAGTTAGCTTTTGGCATATTAAAATTGTTTCAAGTTTCTTTTGAGGGCACACAGGGCACAACAATAGCATGATGACGAGCAAAAGTGGCCAAACAGATTCCTCAAGTCGTTGTACTCTCTAGGACACCACATTATAACTATACCATGATAACTATATATATAAGATAACCTATCAACAATAGGTAAAGAAGAGGCTTCCAAATTCTGAATATTCCCCTCCCAAAAGCTTCAACTAAAGCCAAACAGGCAGAGTAGATGATAGCAGAGAAGTCGTTCACCTTGATGAGTGTGACGACGGCAGCAATTAAGCCTTCAAGTTCAGCATTTGAACACAGATTAGTTTGATAAAAGTTCATCAATCGGCGACTTTGAATGGAGAGGTCGGTCTTTCGATCATGAAAACAAATTTTCTTTAAAGTTGATCAATCAGCTGATGTGAGCTCTATAAAAGCCAATAAAGCTCTGTAGAAAGCTCTTGGAAGTCACAAGATCAAGTGTAAGTCATGTTTAAAGTGGATCTTTACGGTGCCTGGCGCCAGCGATAACATATTAATTAATTAATTAATTGCGGCCTCTTTATTAAATCGAGATTTTAATGGAGGTCTTTAGTATAAGTCCCAAATATGTTGGTTTTGAGTGGCAAAGGCTCTTGCATGGATGGGCTGGACTGTTCCCCAAAATGGGATATATGTACATAACAACAGGCCTGGCCCGAGAAATTTAAAGCATTAGGTGGTCTGATCCTTCAAGATGGTCATGGGCTTAAAAATTGAAGTGGGCTTTTAAATCCTCAACTCAAGTGTCACATATTTTTAACTTCAATAACAGGCCCATGAAGCTGAACTTTGGTCTGATAATTTTAATTGGTTGTTATTAGGGCTAATAATTGAGCGAGTCAGCTCGTGGTCATTTGGCATTCGGTTCGACTTGACTCGACTCAAACTTGACATTTAAATGTTTAAGCTCAAACTCGAATCTTACGAGTCAAGTTTGAGCAAGGCAATGTTCGATTCGACTCGGTTATAACTCAGAATTGACTCGTAGCTCTACTTAAACTCGACTTACTAAAATAATATAATAATATATATAATATCACTTGTCTACTCAAAATATATATAAAATCATAAATAAATATTATTATTAACTACATACTAAATGATAGTCGTGGTGGTGGGTTTTTATTTTTTATTTTTTAATTTTTTTATCAAATTTGGGTCGTCTTTGTAATCGAATAATCCAGATTTAAGTTTGAGAAAGAAACATTATTTGACCTTGCTAAAAATGTGGTATTATATATACACACACACTAATAAGTTTAATTGTAACTACTTATATATATTTATATGCAATATAATAACAAGGTAGTGGGATAGTTTAGATAGTAAGTCTTTAAATCCAAGACTTGAGAGGTTGTGGGTTCAATCCATACTAAGTGTAGTTTTAAATGAGATTTTTTACTTTTAATCAAGCCGGTTTCGAGCTCACGAACGAGCTGATTTCGAGTTCGTCAAAACTAGACAGTGTAAGTATATTTGATCTTGTGCCGAGTTCGAACACTGTTGAACTCAGCTCACTCATTCATTTAACACCTTTAATTGTTGTAAAAGCCAACCGCGAGACAACATGAGTTTAAGAATGACTTAGTGGACTTGTGAGTTGTTAAGAACATAGAATAGAATTTCACTCTAGTACAATATAAGATCCTCTAATCGGTGACCATATTAGGTTAACTTCGAGTCCGAGGGTAGAAATAGTATTAGTGTAGTAGACCCAACATAATCCCTGGAGTAACTTCGAACTATTTGAGTCAAGTTCGAACATAAGTTGAACTCAACTCGCTTGCTCATTTAACGCCCCTAGTTGTTATGAAAGCCAACCCAAAAACATGGGTTTAGAATGACTAATGGACTTGTGAGTTGTTAATAACATAGAATAGAAGTTCCTACTAGTACAATATAAGATCCTCTAATCGGATGACCCATATTAGGTTAATTTCGAGTCCAAGGGTATAAATAGTATTAGAGTAGTAGACCCAACATAATCCCTGGAGTATTTCAATCCGGACCAATGAAAGATGAAGAGAGTCTCAAACACTATCATCCTACTTAAACTTTTACTTTCATAAAAGCTAGGCTAGTTGTAGTTATTAGATGGTTCAAGAGAACATTCAACTTCTGGTCGATTCTTTCAGCCGGTAAGCGAGCTTATTCTGTTGGTGCACGAGAAAGGATTAGCCCAGTCACGAAAACAAAGTTGGAAAGTATAATTAGGAAGTAGAACTTTCCCCGTCCTCTCTTTTTGGATCTATACTCCATTCCCTTCCCTTCCACTGGTAGCAGGAACCCCACAATGGGTGTTCACCACGTGAGTCCATCGCCTATGCCCAGCTTTTCTCCCCTAACTTGTACCTTTTGACAGCAAACTTACTTCGAACCTCACAATATGTACAAGGACCACACTAATCAATCAACCATCAAACTATAGCATTTGCATATGATTCCTGCAGAATATAACAATCATATTGAATACAAGTGTATCGCAAATGGTTCGATAGCTATGCACTCATTCCCCTACCACCACCAATTACTTGAAAATGACGAGCTGCCTGAGCTGAAATGATTGATGTTTAAGGAATATAAAAGCATGCGATTCGGACATGTAGAAGGAATATCGATGTTCGCAATCAAAGTTGACCACTCAAAGTTGTATGACTATATATTGACATACACCCAATATGTGAAATACATTCATTTGAGAGAGATGTATAGCTTACAATAGCTTCAAGGCATAGTTATTTAAATTAAATCTTTATAGATGAAATCAAATGGGGATGGCATTTTTTGTCATGACATTAATTAACTTGGTATGCCAAAGTGCGATGACAAACTGTACATTTCAGCATTTTTACTATGGTCCACTTATTTACAAAGTTAGGTGGGCGAAAACTTTCTTGGTTATCATAATTACCTCGCTATATACTTTATCTTTCGTTATAATTATTTCGACTGAACAAATTTGATCACCCTATTCCAGTGTATTCTTTGGTTAAGCCGTTGAACGAGAATTCTTCCACTGTCTTCTCAGCAATTTGTTTTTACATAATGTATTCACTGGCTTTTTTCCCCAGGCTGCAACTACTCAAAGCTTTTGTTGATTGCATCCCTCAAGCTTTTCAGCAGAATCCTCAAGGCATTCGTCTTCTTGTTCGGGATACAAATGTATTGACTCTTTTTCTTTTCAAGACACTAACATTTTGATCAAAGGAATCATACAAATTAAATGATATGATCAGAAGTACAACTCTAAATTTCACAACCAGCAATTCGCTGTACAGCAAACAAGGGAATTTAGCTTTGTGAGACCTGCTGCACTTCACGTGCAACAGTAAAAGCTCATCTAACCTTGTCGACGGGTTAACTGGTAAGCCAAAGTTTCAGTGACAACAACTCATCATCCCAAAAGGTTGTGCACCCGTGAGATTTTAGCAACCATGCTATTAACATAGAACGAAGGAAATATAAGTCACGATGCCCACAATCAGTTGGAATTGGATACTGCAAATATTGTCACACAACTATATATAGTTCACAATCAATACTGTTGCTAATTGGCATATATGATATAATAGCATGGGGATCACGAGGATCTGGCCACAACGTTACACGACTGTTAGAACAATTGGACTCGAGATTTTAAGACTTGTTAAATTATGTAGGGTGCAATAGGTGGTCGAGGTGATTGTCTCATCAAGTACATGCATACGCGTGCCAAACGAGGTCTTGTCTTTAGTCATAAGTTGAAGTCTTGGCTTTGGGAACCTCTCGAGAGTTAAACCTAATTTGCACCATCTCCTGTTTTCCATCTACGCAAAGTAGGAATGCATCACCCCACTCCTAAAATTAGGGTATACCCGTATATATAGGGAGAAATATAATCAATGGTAAGGTTGAATCTCCTAATTTTTATTAGAGAGCAAATTTTAATTTCTCTTTTAGTAATAAGTCAAATTTATAAAGTTTATCCTTTGGAAGAATATACTTGGCTCATTTTATTTACTTATATATTAAGATAATCTACTCGTGTTAGGTTTTTCTTATAAAAATTATCATATTTTAGAAAAAGAAACATGATCACATTGAGTTGGACTTCTGAAAGGTAATATAATAGTGACTAGATGGCATAAATTCCCTGCACGTCATGGTCACCCTTTCCCCTCCCGGATCGCCCAACCTGGAAGATTTGATGAGATAATTTTGTTCAAAGGCTTTGACGATGAATAAACAAAAGTGATGTCAGCGCTATTCCAAGTCCGCACGGAATCAACAAGGCCTATTTCCCTTGTGACACGGACAGTATATTCATGCCCACCAAAAGGCTTCGTTCTATACTCCTTCCCATCTTCATCTTTCCAAGGAAAAGGATGTTGAAAGAATTTGAGATACATGGATTTCTCATTTCTTTTCTGGGTTGTATATTCGATCCGAGCGCAAACTCGTACCATCTTGGTTTGTCGTTAAAGGGGGAATAGATTGCATCACCATGGGCTCGCTTCTGAATGTTCTGCGCTGGCAAGAACCCTGCCACACCCACTGTTATTGACAGAGATATCAGCCGAAGAAAGAAGGCAAAGGGTGGTCTACTTGCACGGCATATGTCAAAGCTTGGGGTGGCTGAACATTTTCATGTGTAGACCGGATGACTGTAGAGAACGCTAAGTAAGCTGCACTTATGTCATGGTTGCAATTACACACCAATCTGGGGTTGGTTTGAACTTGAGGCAACGGATGAGGATAACTTACAAATACTTTTCGTTTCCTTGTGATTGACAGCTCCCGCCGTATGGAGGCTTTTGGAGATACGTCTGTGCATCCTTCTTATATGAGGAAATTAGATGAAGACAGGCTGATCGGATAACCTCTACCTTTTGGAATTTTTGCTAATTTTTATGAATAATATTATAGTTTAAAAATTTGTGTAATTGATCGATGTCAAACCCGAATATTTTTTTTGTAAAATATTCTTTAAAAATGAATATTTTAGAATTAATTTATTTAAAATAACTTTATAATATTATTTTCTAAAAATTAAAACTACACTTTAAAATAATTTTAAATTACCTTTTAAGAGGTGGAATACCTTAATTAGTTATAGATGACCCAAATTCAATAATTACGCATTAAATTTTTTGTTGTTATTTTCAATTATCATACAACACTATTTTTTATTACATTAACTAATACATTTAAAAAAATTATGGACTCCAAATGAAAGGTTACTGTCTCAAGCTGATCCGATCCTAAATATATTGAATATTGGTTGCCCAATATCAGGGTTCGATCTAACAATCTGTGTCTCAATAAATACCCAATTCATAACAGTACTAGCACAGAACGGGTTGGCAATATAAATACAAACTGAAAATGTATGAAAAATTTTATTAAATTTTGCTTAAATTTTATATATTTTTCTTGACGGTCAATATATTTATGAAATATTATATTATATTACTATATATTTTATTAATTGTGATGCTATAATTATGAATATTTTTGGTATGAAATATGTTTGCACATAATTACTGTCAATTTGGTCGGTTTGAGTTTGAGCATGTACCATCAGGTTTGGGTCTAAATTAAATTATAATATTGGCCTCTTTTTCGGTACTTGAGGTATTTAACATTATTTCGGTTAGTATCATTCAACTTGTAACAAATCCAACTTAGTGGTATCACTAGATTCATATCATATACATTTTTTTATTATTTATTAATAAAAAGAATTCAATATTAACATAAATAAAAGAATCAATCAATTAAAATATTAAAAAATCTAAAATATTAATAAAAATATTTTTTAAGTTAGAAAGTCATAGGTTTGAATTTGACTAACCTCGAGTTTTAACTTTACACTAATAATAACCTTTTTTATTATCTTGAAAATATATAATAAAAAAATAAATAATTATAGTTATTTTTATTTAAATAAAATATATCTTTAAAGTCAATTATAATTTATATATAAAATATAAAATTATTATAATTTATCTTATTATTTAACCAAAATTTATACATAAAATTCAATTTTATTTTATATAGGTCACACATAACATAACATCTTATCTAATTATATTTAACCGTTTAAGACCTTTTTTAACACCAAACCCTTCTCATTTTCATGATAAAAAATATGCATAAATATTTTTGAAAATTTTAGACGTCAAATTTTACGTGGTTACCTTTATTAATTAGAGTCAAGCTTTTTGTGATCACCTGCAATGAAACAACATCCTGGCACAATTAACCCGACATAAAACTCGAACCATAATACCAAACATTTCCCTGCCTCTCATCATAAAACCATCACCCCGCCAAGGCCAAGCACACACTGTAACCACCCTTTTAATTACTGTAACCTAACAGACTCCTACCCATTTTTTATACTAATTCAGTGGTCCACAAATTTCTGAACTGTCATAGCACATAAAAAACAGTACATTCGAGAAGTTTTGTAAAAACATTTTTCTCGATAAAAAATGTCACAAGCCACAAACCCACGTAAGCCAGAGCTAGAAACAAGATTCTTTGCCAGCAGTCATTTGTCATAAAACAAACGAAACTGCCCATGCCGCATGTTTTCATCATCTTTTCATCTAACACTCCATAGTGCATACCATACCACCGCTCTGACTCTCCATAACCCCTCGTCGATATCATATATAATAATAATGCTTTTCAAGCATGTAATAAAAAATACACTCTTGATCTACATTTGCTTCGGAGAGAAATTACAAGACCGGCAAAAACGTATATATTGCAACTCAAGATAGATTATGGGAAAAAAGAGTGGACATTTTTTCCCCTTGCCAAAAATCCATGACCTAATATAGAACAAAGTTCTTCCCATGAGTTGACATATCTATCATATAATTTACATGACCGAGCAGGCGTTAGGATTTTCATCACTAAACATTTGCGGTGGATATACGTATTCGGTAGAGTCTATCGGATAGTAGTAGTAATACTCGTTCTTCTTCAACTCGGCTTTTACCTCCTCTTTACCTTCCTCCCCACCTTTGCCTTCTTCGCCACCGCCACCTTCCTTGCCCCCTCCTTCTCCCCGTCGCCGGCTTCCTTGCCGCCCTTGCCGTCCTTCTTCTCGTCTGCTTCCTTGCCGTCTTTGGGCTTCTCCTCTGCTTTCTTCTCTAGCTCCTCCTTCACTATCACTGCGTGCTTGCCGGTTCTCTTGTACACGTACTCCACCAGCTTGGCCGACTCGAACACGCCCTTGACCGTCACCTGTGAGCCCTTGAGGTCAGGGTCTGCGGCCTGCACACCTGCAAGAGACAATGGAGGCTTTAAGATTGTGGCTGCCATGTGATTGGGAAGGATTCTGGTGCTTTTCTTCCGCCATTAAAGTGCATTGGAATTGTGAATCTGGAAAGTGGGTTTTTTACTTTTTTTCCCTTCCTTCTTTCCCTACTCACTAGGTAGGGGGTACTGGGTATTGTTGCTGCAGCTACGAGGTAATATGGAAGGAACCAAGAAGAATTTGAACTAGAGCTAATGGTGATTAGAAGGGTGCAAATCTAAAAGAAACTTGCCTTTCATTTTCATAATCCTTTTTCTGATTTCCTGTGCAACAAGCTTCGCAATGCATATGGACTTTCATAATCACTACAATCACTGGCGGCTGCTATAACAAACACAGTAATATATATATTTCAATAATACAAATTGAGAAGATAATAAAAAAACAGAGGAGCACAGTGATTGAAATCTTGTCATACCTCTTCCTTCTTCTCTTCTGGTTTGGACTTCTCCTCCTCCTCTGGCTTCTTCTCCACAACAGGGGGCTTGGGTATGGGAGTGAGCAGCTCCACTTTTCGGTGGCTCTTCCTCTGTACTCTCTCCATCACCTTCAATGGATCTGCCTTCTTGCCCTTCACCACCACCTTGTGAGCCTTGCAATCTGCCTGCACATCTTCCACACCTGCAAATACCAATCAAACCGAGCCCACATATTGAGAAATCCATCCACTTTTTTTTGGCATAGAAGAAGGCGAAGAAGAAGACCTTCAAAGCCTTTAAGGCATCTCCTAACTTTCCTAGCACATCCCTCACAATGCATGTAAACCCTCAAAACAATCTCTTCTGGTACTAGTGGAGCAGCCTCCTTCTCCTTCTCCTTCTCCCCACCATCACCCTTCCCCTCATTTTTCTCCTCTTTCTTCTCCTCCTTCACCTTCCCTTCCTCCTTCTCCTCCTTCTTCGCATCGTCTGCAGCCTTCTTCTCCTCTGGCTTCTTCTCCTCCTGCCACACCACACACACACACGCACACACAAATAGCTCAACATGAATCCAAACTGCACCAAAATTATCAGCATCGAAAACAAAAATAATAAATGGCACAACGGGTCGATCAAAGAAAGAAGCGAAAGAACTTAATCAAGCAAGTATATCAAACCTCTCCCATGAGTTGGAACGGGTGCCAAGCCAAGTTGTGAGAAGGAGTAGCCGGCGAAGTGGAGTGGGAGTGGGAGAAAAAATGATATCGGCCACCACCGAGATAACGATGCACACCTCCCTTCCTCTTTCTATCTCTCGGCTTCTCTATGACATCTTCTTTACTTACCAACATCACCTCGCAGCAGCATCCGTCCTGACGTGGCATTTATTACGGCGGCACGTGCGAGGGCAGGCCACCTCTTTGGCTTTTCTCTTATTCGATGGGTTGGGATATTGAGAGTTCGAAATTTTTAAATATATAATATATTTTAAAATATTTTTATCCGGTGATTAACCACATTTAATTTAAATATTTAATATTTAATATTTTATAAAATTATATTTTAAAATATTTAATAATATTATTTATTTATTTATTTTTATTTAAATTTTATATTATTTATATCATTTTAATTAATTAGGACAAAGACGCAAGTTTAAATCTGATATAAATAAGATAAATAAAATACATATAATATTTAGATTTGATTTGAATTTTTCATATATGATGACCCTATCAGATTTATATTCGACCCAAAATTATCCCTCCATGCACTATACTGGGCTGCAATATTATGTTTTTTTTCTCTTATTTGAGTAAAAAAATTTTTATAAGTTATTTTTTAATGTAAAAGTTTTTATTAGGCATATTGGAAAAAACAGATTTTTATAAGTCTCGATCTCAATGGGCATCGTCGGTCCGTCGGCCGACTGTGCCATTTCCATAACTAAATAAGCCCCTCTCGCTCTTGCATGAAAAGAAAATTGTAAAATAAAAAAGCAGGTAACCTTCTCGTCTTTAAAGGCTTTTGTGTCATTGTGTCTAAGTTTTTTTAATAATTTTATTTTATAAATAAATAAAAATATATAATATATTTATTTTTCAACATCTTACAATTCCAGCTGAAGGCGAACGTAGGGCACAAGCCTGAAGCTTAGCTTCAGTGCTGTTGGCCCTCTATGCCCTGGCCATGTGAATTTTTATCTCGGACTAATAGACAAAGCCGTGGAAAAGGAAAGTTTAGTCATGCCTATTACTAGTTAGGCTGTGATATTTTAAGTTTAAAATATTTTTAATTATGTTTAATATATTTATTCGTAACCCAACTATAAAATTGATATTCCACTCGTTAAGTTCAAAATATCCTAAATGCAATTAAAGCACAATAATAGCATGAAATACACTTCAAATTTTATAAACCAAGATGTTATATAATGTAGACTCCTACCTACTAACCCAGAGAGTGTTGAGCATGAATTTTAAATTAAGAATTTATTCAATTAAAAATGAAAAAATTCTCGGTGGTCGGATGCCTTTTTATATGCCAACCTTCTTCCTTTGTTCAAACATTGGAACCGGCAATATAAAAGTATTGACAGAGTTGTGTGTGTATATATATATATATATATATATATATATATATATATAATTGGAATCATTTATTGAATGTTACTTTATAGGGTATTTCAATTTCAATCACTAGGTGTAAAATTAATTTTTACAACTTAAATTCCTCAAAGTCTCGGTCTTAATGGGAAAAGAGAACTGTAATTCTCTTAATGTGCCATCAAAAAACTCACGTAAAGTTATACGGATCTAATTTATACATAATAACAGAAGACTTTTACCCCAATAAGGAATTTTACTACTATATTCTTATTTAATTAGGATTCTCTGTTAGTTTATTTTAAAAGAAAATAAATGTGGATTAGGCATTATCCCCACATTCAGCGTCTTCTAAAACTACGTCCAACGGATAAAAATTTATATTATTATTGTGTATGATTGATTATTTTTAAGTTGTTCCCCCTTATTATTTCAGCTAAGCTTCTTGAATGGAATTTAATATATATGTGTGAAATTCTATAAAGTCAAATAAACACAGATGTAAACTTGTCTTACTCAATTTTAAAATAAAACTTGGAATTAAAATTTTCGAGTTAAACGCAGAGTGAAACCGAACTGAAGAGGCTTGATGTTTCGACTACACTTGTGTGAGGATAAGTCCATCCGCGTATGTTTGTAATTGGTTTTAAAAGCGGAGAAGCTTTAATTTGTTTAACCAAAATGAAATTGCATGGCTATGATTCGCTGGCATGGTGTTTGCTAATATGAGATGGAATGTGCTTTAATGATCACATGCATGGCTTTTTATGGGCCCTTAGCCTTTTAAACTTTTATGTTGTCATAATTTGGCTAAAATCGAAAATCCTGATCAAAATTAAATCCAAATAACCAATTTGGTTTGGTTTCAAAATAATTTAGTTTAGTTTTGGGTTGGTCAGTTCAAAAATTGAGTACAATATTGATATTTTGGTTTAGAACCAAATCAAATCTAATCTTTCAAAATAACTATTTTTTTTAAAAAAGGTTATAAAATATATATTTTATATTACTTATCATAATATTATAATACTTTTATGATGAATTTTATTTATTTAATATGATATATATATTAAAATTATTTATTAAATGATTATGTTAACTAAAGTAATAATATAATATTAATTAAATAATTCAAAAATTCTTATAATTTATTATTTAATTTGGTTATTCTGTCACAGAACGACTGAATCGAAATATTTTGGTTCAGATTAGTTTCGATGTTGGTGGTAATTTTGGTTAGGTTTTTGTTACAAAATTTGATCACCAAATTTAATTCAGTTAATTTGGTTCGATCTTTCGGACCAAATAATCACCCCTCCTCCTTGAGATGCTCTCCTGTTGGGTCCCTGTTTCGTGGTTTGATTTAGCAAACCCAAACTCAATTTAGCCTTTTGCATTGGGAAAAAAACCGATTTAAACTTTAAATGTCTTGTTCGGCAGTTCTATTTCGGTCACTTGCTAGGAGCCAGCCTTTTATTTAGAAAAAAACGTATATTTAGCAGGATTTAAGCAAGTTGTGATATCTCCTCTCTACCCAAATTTGTTCACAAAAATTTGTACTCGCTATCCACTGTCTCCAAAATTAAACTTTTACATATACTTGGCTTTATATCGCCACCCCTTCATAAATTCTTGGCCTCCTGTCGTCTGTCATGCTTTAAGGATGTTAATCGAATGAGTAGAGTTGAGTTTAGCTATATTCAAACTTAGCTTATTCATTAATTTAAAGTTTAAATCAAGTTAAAAAAGCTTCAAATTTAGTTTAAGTCAAACATGGAAAATTCAAAGATTATTCATATATAATTTTTTTATGTATAAATCGAGATAAAATTAATTATAAAAATTTAAGCAGTTTAATTTTGATTCAATTATATACCAAATATATTGTTTGGGAATAAAATCATTATATTATCACATAAAGCTATCATTATAATATAATTATAATTTAGGAAAAAAGAAAAGTGAGCTACACCTAAGGACATAACTTATATAAAATATATATCTAATTTGAAAATTTATAGTAGGTCCCACAAATTTATATTTATATGTATTATAAATAAAGTGCATAATTAGGAATTGATAAAAATTTATACTTTTCTGACATTATTTGATTAACTTTTAGATTTTAAAAAATGTACTAGTTAATAAATATTTTAAAATTAATTTTTTTATAATTAGTTTAATAATTAAAATTAATAAGTTATAAATATTAGATTTAGTTAAAAATTTATAATTACTTTTATTATTTATTTTTTATTTATCTATGTGGATTTTAAATAGTGCGATTACTAAATTAATGTAAATAAAAAGTGTAACTTATATAACGATATGAACTCTAACTCATGTATATAAAGATCTTATATTTATTATTTATTTATATTTTATATAAATACCTTATAAAAAATATAAAAATTATTATATCTAATTTAAATTATTGAGCTTTGAATTATATTGAGCAAAAGAGAGGTGCTCGTCTGGTTGTTTGGTTCGAGTCAAACTTTGACTCAGGAGAAATAAAACCGAACACCCAAATTCAAATTCCATCAAACAACACTCCTGCCCGCAAACTAGTCCAAACCCATCTCAATGAGAACAAATTTAGACGAGATTAATGAGTTGTAATTTTCAATCAAGTTCGAGTTTTGTGCTGTCAACTAAGGATGTAAATAAATTATTTTACGTTTGGCTTGAACTCGTGCTTGTTAATTTTGTATTTAAAAAAATACTTGGCTCCAAAGAAATAGCTTGTGAACAACGAGCAGAGTTTGAACTAAGGAGTGTTCGGCTTGACTTAATACGAAACTCGAGTTCGATATATTCAAAGTTGAAAAAATACTCGGTTCGACTTGGCTTGTCAATACTATTGAGGTCTCATTGAACTTATATAGTGTTAGAAAAAAATTTGATCCTATATAAATTAAGTATGAGCCAAGAACAAATATTTGCTCGACTTGAACTCTTACTCGAAAATATAGCGAGCCAAAGATGAGCCAAACCCAAATTCTATGAATTTTAGACGAGTTCAACTCGACCCATAATATATCAAAGCTCGTCAAATACCCAAATAAACTCAAATATATTTATAAAAAATTATATCAAATTCAAAAATATCTCTACTTGGCTCGGCTCATTTACAGCCATGGTGTCAATCATTTACAGCCCTAGTGTCAACCAACCATTCTGTTGTGGCCCAGACAACAATGACCCACTTGCAGGTAGGTGGGCTTTTTCTATTCGTGGCGAGTCCCTTTTGTGTAATTACCCAACGTCACCGACCTTTATCACAACAGAAGGCAAAAGAGGAACACTAGCATTGTTAAGCAAAAGTATTAAAGATCAATGCAATCAGTTTTTCCTCAAACCCACACTTGTGCTGCAACCCATTTTACCACAACACTAGTAGATTACTACCCTTAACCATTGACGTACATTTCACTATATATATATATTGTAAAGGAAGAGTAGAGTCAATAGACATGGTGTCATTACCCCACAATATTAAAACATGGGATCCACTAAACCTACAAAGTTAAACAACTAGAAATTAGCTAATTTTGCGCGTCAGTGAGCACTGAGCAGTTTTCATTGTCCCAAGGGGTCCAACTTGCATGAAACTAAAGTACTAGACCCTCAAAGATTGTATTAATGGGCAGGCTCATCAGGGCAGGGAACATTGAAGGGGCACATGGTTTTAAGGGCCCAGACGAGTACCACTTGGGACGAAATGTAGTTGAGTGAATCAGACGGTCTGAATGAAAGTCCAAACGCAGACATACACGGTGTTTTGCAAATATAGACAAGATCCATACAGATGAATTGTACTACGTCGGGAACTTTAGTTGAGCAAAGTGGCACTCCATGTCATAGCCACAACCAATATTTGTAAATGTAATAGGCTACAATGCATTATGTTAGTATGTTACTTTGATTTAATTTAATGATCCTAATCTCCACGAATATGGTGCTTATCTAACAATTTTGTCCACATGTTATACATCTTGGCAACGGAAATTGGAAAGTGTGATCTTGTAGATCAATCTTTATAATGTATGGTGCACAGACACGTTGTTTAAAATTACATGGTTAAAATTTAGATGCAAACAAAGATTGATATTAGTTAAGGTATCACACCAACTAAAATTGAATCTGTTTAATCCATTCGTTTGACTAATCGAGAACAAATACAAATATGAACATCAACAAGACTCAAACGTAAATTGCATCTCTAATAGAGTGCAATTTACTTTTATGCGGATGTCTCAATGTTCTTACTTTTAAACCAAATAGAAGCAGCTATGAGAAAAGCGTCTAGGTAGCTGGTTATAATGGAGCGAATTGGATCAATAATGGTGATCATTCCCAAAGGCCAATAAGGGTACTCCACGAAAAAGATGACAAGACGAGCAATATAAGGACGTGAATCAGGCCCTGTACTTGATATTAGCTAGCCGCAAAACGCTCCATGGACAAGGATATATAACACTTAATCAGGTCCAGAATTTATTGGCTAGCTACAAAAGAAAGCGCCAGCTAGACAAGCATGGATGAATGGTCTTGTGCTCACCTCCGTGTTACTAGGTTTTATTGGAGAGAGCAGTACAATGCGTGCTACGGTCAACTGGTGCCATATAGATCTTTGTAAATTTTTTTTTCAAGATTTCAACGAAATGCGTGCATTAACTGATCATGTATGAGATCTGTTTATATGAGAAGTGTATGACAGGGATTATCTCTTCTATGCCCACATTGGAAACACTAATTGGCCTGGGCAACCATCTTCTAGTATTGTAGGTGAGAAATTCTTTGCAAAAGGAAGTATGCTGGGGCACGTCGTGATCACCGTCACGGATTTACTTACTGATAATGCATGCCTGAGACCAATCTTAATGAGTAGTATAATTAATCTTCAGCGACAAATCACTACTGATATGCTAATGATTTTTTGGGCTCTAATTGGGAGTCGGTACATGCTTAAAATTGATCTGAAGACACAGTCGATGATTTATATAATGCGCTGGCATTATATAAATTGATTTATTGAAAAAATATTTAAATGAATTTTTTTATTAAATATTTTTTAGAAGAATTGATGTTTGTTGTTATTTGTTATATATTTTTGCATATATGACATATATTTTGAAATCTAATATATATGAAGAATATATTATTTGTTAAAAAATTAATTTTGTGACTTTGAATCTTAATTTTGTTGTTAATTAAAAAATCTGAATTTCGTTGTCAATTATAAGATTTGCTGTTATTTTTAAAGATAACTTATTAGTGAAAAACCTATAATTAAGGTGATGCAAAAAACCTCCTCTGTTTTATAAGAGAAGGAAGATGGTAATAAAAAAATCCATACAGGATGAGAAGAGGTAAGCGTTGCATCTAATGGCCGCCCAAACGTTTTAATTAAAATCACTGTACAGTCAGGGTGGCCAAAGCATGGCAAAGCCATGTCGTGCTTTTGGCCTGCTCCGGCTCAGCTGGCTAGGCGCCTATAACTCGGGCTCAGCCTTCTGGGCTATAAGCCCGAGTACAACATGTCGAGCCCTGGCCTAACTCTTGTTCCTTAGTCCACATAGTTACAAAAATTGTAATCGGGTCTAAATCAGTTTTTGAGGGAGTTACTGAATCGGATCGAATTGATAGTTGCAAAGAATCGTTTTAGTTAAATTGATTCAAATTGGTCCTATACAAAAATTTTAATTTAGTCAAAATTAATATGTTATTAATTATAGAATATATCATTCTGATGTTATTTTTATGTTACGATGTGTATTATATTTTTTAAATATTTTTTAGATTTTTTAAAATTATTTGGAGTTAGTTATTATTTTTTACTCGAGTTGGAGACGAATCAATTTTTAATTACTAAAATACCACATGTTATTCCCCCCACCCATTCTCTCACCACCGCTATCTCGCCTCCCTTGCCGGCCCCGCCCTGCCACCCCCTTACCCACCAGCCCCTCCTGTAACACCCCAAATCTGGTTCACACTCGTGAACCAAACCGGCATGTTACAGGCCCCGGTTAGGTCGACTAACCTGAACCTAACTCGTGCGGATCTAATCTCGGCGTCTTAAGATGAAGATCCAACTTGCTATATGTATGTATGAATCATAAAACCCTAACAGGATACTACATGGATGAATGGTCTTGTGCTCACCTCCGTGTTACTAGGTTTTATTGGAGAGAGCAGTACAATGCGTGCTACGGTCAACTGGTGCCATATAGATCTTTGTAAATTTTTTTTTCAAGATTTCAACGAAATGCGTGCATTAACTGATCATGTATGAGATCTGTTTATATGAGAAGTGTATGACAGGGATTATCTCTTCTATGCCCACATTGGAAACACTAATTGGCCTGGGCAACCATCTTCTAGTATTGTAGGTGAGAAATTCTTTGCAAAAGGAAGTATGCTGGGGCACGTCGTGATCACCGTCACGGATTTACTTACTGATAATGCATGCCTGAGACCAATCTTAATGAGTAGTATAATTAATCTTCAGCGACAAATCACTACTGATATGCTAATGATTTTTTGGGCTCTAATTGGGAGTCGGTACATGCTTAAAATTGATCTGAAGACACAGTCGATGATTTATATAATGCGCTGGCATTATATAAATTGATTTATTGAAAAAATATTTAAATGAATTTTTTTATTAAATATTTTTTAGAAGAATTGATGTTTGTTGTTATTTGTTATATATTTTTGCATATATGACATATATTTTGAAATCTAATATATATGAAGAATATATTATTTGTTAAAAAATTAATTTTGTGATTTATGGACTCAATATTTGTTTGAATCTTAGCTTTATTGTTCGTTAGTAGATTTACTGTTATTTTTGAAATTGACTGTTTATTAAAAAATTAATTTTGTGACTTTGAATCTTAATTTTGTTGTTAATTAAAAAATCTGAATTTCGTTGTCAATTATAAGATTTACTGTTATTTTTAAAGATAACTTATTAGTGAAAAACCTATAATTAAGGTGATGCAAAAAAACCTCCTCTGTTTTATAAGAGAAGGAAGATGGTAATAAAAAAAAATCCATACAGGATGAGAAGTGGTAAGCGTTGCATCTAATGGCCGCCCAAACGTTTTAATTAAAATCACTGTACAGTCAGGGTGGCAAAAAGCCATGTCGTGCTTTTGGCCTGCTCCGGCTCAGCTGGCTAGGCGCCTATAACTCGGGCTCAGCCTTCTGGGCTATAAGCCCGAGTACAACATGTCGAGCCCTGGCCTAACTCTCGTTCCTTAGTCCACATAGTTACAAAAATTGTAATCGGGTCTAAATCAGTTTTTGAGGGAGTTACTGAATCGGATCGAATTGATAGTTGCAAAGAATCGTTTTAGTTAAATTGATTCAAATTGGTCCTATACAAAAATTTTAATTTAGTCAAAATTAATATGTTATTAATTATAGAATATATCATTCTGATGTTATTTTTATGTTACGATGTGTATTATATTTTTTAATATTTTTTAGATTTTTTTAAAATTATTTGGAGTTAGTTATTATTTTTTACTCGAGTTGGAGACGAATCAATTTTTAATTACTAAAATACCACCTGTTATTCCCCCCACCCATTCTCTCACCACCGCTATCTCGCCTCCCCTTGCCGGCCCCGCCCTGCCACGCCCTTACCCACCAGCCCCTCCTGTAACACCCCAAATCCGGTTCACACTCGTGAACCAAACCGGCATGTTACAGGCCCCGGTTAGGTCGGCTAACCTGAACCTAACTCGTGCGGATCCAATCTCGGCGTCTTAAGATGAAGATCCAACTTGCTATATGTATGTATGAATGCATAAAACCCTAACAGGATACTACATGGATGACATGCAACCAATTTTCACACCAACACAATTACAATCAAAATTAGTAAAAATTCTAAAACGAAAGGGACAGAATTTCCCCTAAAAATGTAATTAGGGGCCACCCTGTCAAAATCATATATTCAAACATATATACGCATAGCAACAATAGCATTCACACAGACTTCTAATCTACTATATTCATCATTCTCTGAACTTTGGGTCCTAACCCATCACACTTTTGCTGCGCTACTCTGATCATTTCATTTCATGTCATTGTCATGCCTCAAATATTTAATCATAGCATGTTTATAAAATAACATCATAAACAAAACATTAAACATTCAATCACCCAATGTGTGTGTGCAGAAGACCTTATTGCTCCTCCGTCCTGGCCGGCACATCCATCTCGTGCTTATCACCTACATATATATAGGAAAAACGTCAGTAACAAGCGTTACTGGTCCGAAAAGAAAATAACTATAACAAACTGGCTATGAGAGCAAACTCTCATATGAAAGAAAACAACATATACTCCACGTGAACACTCTGAAGGGCACTACTGAGGAGCCACTGGGCTGCAGACCCGGTAGCATCCCGAACTTACTGATCTGCTGCTGGTACTGTGCCGCTCTCGGCACTTCTTTTTCAGTACTTCTCGTGAAACTTTATCCTAAGCCCTCTCCTTACCTCCATATTTCTCCTGGCCTTGAGCACGAAGGCCGAGTACTCTCAGGCAGTCGCCTTTAGTACCCTTTGAACCACAAGTCCGGACATGCGCTGTACTAAACAGTACCCGTAAACCTCCACGTTCTCCGGGTGTGAGGAACTCAAACGCGGAGTTGTCAGGATCCCTCGGGAATGGAACAGTCCGCTGGCACTAATCCAGAGCCCGCTTTGACTGTCACGGCATCCTCTGCATGGTACGTGCAGTCGATTTCTCCATCTCTCGTCTCACAGAAACGCGAAAACATATATATATATATATAGGCTTGGGTAGGGAGTTATATAATAGGCCCGAAGGTAACTTTTGGTGGATCTTGTTTTCGAAATCAACCTCGAGGGATCTCATCCTCGAGGGGTTATTAATCCGGAAAATGTTCGGTTAAATGGCCCGAGTTAAGTGGGATCCGATAAAACGCCACTTAACCCGTCCTGCAGACAATAAATCAAACATACAATAGAAAAGATCATAAAATCAGAGAGAAGTCCTAACGGACCTGGTAGAAGCTCCAAGCGTGTCATCGCGCCTAGGCGGCGAGCTCCTACTCCGTACCTACACATCAAAACTAGATACTAACGCCCGCTAACTAAATGATGGATCAAACTCGTTATGATCAAACACACTCACAATACAACATCTACCATAACAATCAACAATTATATAATAATAAGTATGAAAGAAATTCTAACTCCTATTCATACCAATCTTATCGTGTTTTTCTAAGTTATGTCGTAATCACTTATCATGCTCTCATTAGATCACTTACTATTCATTCGCAATCACTCAAATCATACAATCATCCCTTCACTCATAATTAGGCATTACTCATAACAGTTAATCAAATCTAGCATACTCTGCTAACATTCATTATGACAACTAGTTAATTCTAGCATGTTATGCTAACAATCATAATCAATTTTAAATAACTCAATTGGAGGTAATTATACCTCACGTAGTCGGCATTCGGCGACGGCTAGGGTCCCGTCGCGTGTCTCGGAGCTCAAATTCGGCGCTCATCGGCGTCTGAAGCTCGATCGGGCTCGACTGGGTGAGCCCCGCAGAAGATCCGGTGAACTCCGGCGAATTCCAGAAATTCCAGTTTTTCGACGGTTTTCAGCGGTTTTCCGGCAGCTCCGGTCGGTTTTCCGGCGACAATCGCCGCGGCGTCTACTGGCCGGAAAGTAGTCGTGTTGGGTACCCTTGGAACCGGCTCGGCGAGCCCGACTCATCTATGACATCAGCGTGGCCAATGGAGGCGGCAGCTCGCCGGAAAATGGCAAAACAGAGCCGGCGGCGATGGGTCGCTAGATCCGGCCGGCCAGGCCGGCGATGGCCTCCGCTCCGGTCGGGAAAGGCGGCTGAGGGGTCGAGGGTGCCGAGGCGACTGCTGGATCGCGGCGGCGACGGTGCCCGGCGGCGCGATTGGCGACGGAAGCACGACGCAAAAGCGCGGCTTCCTCGCGTTGCGGCGGCCAGCTCGTGGCCGGGCCTGGTCGGGGCGGCAGGGCGACGCCGTGGCCGGGCTGGGCGGCGTCGATCGGCGGCCAGGCGGCATCGGCCGTGGCGGCGGTGGCGCGCGAACAGGGGCGGCGCGGCGGCTAGGGTTTGGGCGTGGGGGAGAAAAGATCGGGGGTGGAGAAGAAATGGTTGGGTGGCAAACTTGTAATTAAGACTTGACTCGTCTCCGGCTCAAGTCAAGTATAATAACTAAGTCGTATTAAATCTTAAAAAAATTCATAAAAATCGGGAAAAATCCCGTAAAATCAAACAACACAAAAAAAATCATAATGATATGCTCTAGAACTATCAACCCACCCAAAATCCCGTAACGCGTCCTAACATGGTAAACAACCTAAAACTAATTTTACGATCCATTATATATCATAATAAAAAAATGAACTGCATACTCTCATATATTCTGATAACTCATTCTTTTCTGCTGTGTTCATGACGTTATCATCATATACTTGGGTACACATGACCCTCATGGCTCATACACGAGACCGGCGTCGGCTTAGTACACGTGTTCTGAAACTGACTCGACTCGAAAATAACGGTCGAACCGACCGGTTATGAATATAAAACCCTGAATCAAATCGTGGGTTTTACACCTCCCGTCCCTTACACACCCAGCCTTTGCCCCCCCCACCTGGTCGCCCAGGAAAGGCGGCTGAGGGGTCGAGGGTGCCGAGGCGACTGCTGGATCACGGCAGCGACGGTGCCCGGCGGCGCGATTGGCGACGGAAGCACAACGCAAAAGCGCGGCTTCCTCGCATTGCGGCGGCCAACTCGTGGCCAGGCCTGGTCGGGGCGGCAGGGCGACGCCGTGGCCGGGCTGGGCGGCGTCGATAGGTGCCAGCGGCATCGGCCGGGCGGCGGTGGCGCGCGAACAGGGGCGGCGCGGCGGCTAGGGTTTGGGCGTGGGGGAGAAAAGATCGGGGTGGAGAAGAAATGGTTGGGTGGCAAACTTGTAATTAAGACTTGACTCGTCTTCGGCTCAAATTAAGTATAATAACTAAGTCGTATTAAATCTTAAAAAAATTCATAAAAATCGGGAAAAATCCCGTAAAATCAAACAACACAAAAAAAAATCATAATGATATGCTCTAGAACTACCAACCCACCCAAAATCCCGTAACACGTCCTAACATGGTAAACAACCTAAAACTAATTTTACGATCCATTATATATCATAATAAAAAAATGAATTGCATACTCTCATATATTCTGATAACTCATTCTTTTCTGCTGTGTTCATAATGTTATCATCATATACTTGGGTACACATGACCCTCATGGCTCATACACGAGACCGGCGTCGGCTTAGTACACGTGTTCTGAAACTGACTCGACTCGAAAATAACAGTCGAACTGACCGGTTATGAATATAAAACCCTGAATCAAATCGTGGGTTTTACACCTCCTATCCCTTGCACACCCGGCCTTTGCCCCCCCACCTGGTCACCCAGTCACTATTGCCCCCCCCCAAGCCCTCG
Organism: Piper betle; assembly: GCA_033002965.1. Classification (NCBI taxonomy): domain Eukaryota; kingdom Viridiplantae; phylum Streptophyta; class Magnoliopsida; order Piperales; family Piperaceae; genus Piper; species Piper betle. The sequence continues at coordinate 8,448 of JAURVB010001262.1, read as the reverse complement.
TCTCCTGCCCGCCGCCGTCCAGAATCGGCTCAAATCGGCCGATTCATGAACCGATTTGAATCATAGACCAATTTACCCATTTTTTTGATTCAGATTGCCTCCAATGGGATTTTTGCAACAGTGTTAGTTCATAATTTGTTGATTTAATACATATAAATATTAAAGAAGCGATAAATATAACAAAAATTTCACCAAGTATGTTTATATCTTATTATAATGTTTAAAGGCATCTCATCCTTTTGTATGGATGGACCATGTTATTCTTCATAATTTAATTATTATATAATGCTTATTGATATGTGTGTACATATAATCCTGCGTAATTACTTAATTGTACTAACAAGCTAGCTCAAGCCCAAGCCAAGCTGAGTTGCAAGTTGCATCGGCCTAACATGTTGACATGGCAAACTGAGCCTAAGCCCTTTTGTCAAGCTGAGCTCGAGCTGGCTTGGCTCATAGCCACCTCTACCACATGCACTTATAAGTCCATGACGTTATACATAGAATCTAAAATTGTATGATTGCGATTTAATAGAAAGATTAATATGGATAATTAAGATTTAATATATAAACTAACTTTCAAAATATTCTAACTTGTATAATTAAGTTTATAATATTTCATTGATGGTTTCTACTAATTATAAAAAACTGTTGAAAGTTCCATCGATAAATTATAATGTTTCCTCATCTAATAAGAACTCATGAAGTCATTCTCCCGTTTTTCATAACGATCTTTTTGTGATCTATAGTTAATTAATTATTATTTATTTTTGTTAAATTTGATGAATTGATTTGTTTATAATAATGCCCATAACAAAGTTAATTAATTTGTTTTGCAAGTGTACATTCGATTTGACCTCCAAAAAGTTTAGCTAATTAAGGAATTAATATCAATGAATGGTGGGTCAAAATTAGTCCTGTATATATTGCCAAATTACTTAGACTTTATATTCTCAAAGTATGTTTCAGGCCACCCTTAAGCACATAGGCCATGCCTCGACGTTTGTTATAATTTATAAGCAGTTTCCCGTGATAGGAGGACCCTCCCCCATAAACTTAATTAAGGACAATTATATTACCTAATCTTGTTGAGGATAGAAAGCATGGCAGGACTGATACAGATACAAAATTTTCATGAACTATGATGTGAAATATTTCATGTCTATCTTATTTTGTCCATAATCGCATCGATTTTCGTGCGGCTAGCTAGCTTAGCATTATATAAATCAAATATTGATATTTGATTTATATTTTCCTAGTCATAAGTTTTGCCCTTTATTGGTCTTCACATAATTATATTTGTCTAGTCTAATACAAATCACATGATCTATTTTCTCAACAAAAAAATAAAACAGCCTCACGGAAAGATGTCATGATACTATGTCAATTCATAATGATCAGCACTGCTCAACTGCTTATAACTGGATTCGATTTTAGTCAGATTTACAATTATAATGTAGCCCCGGCTAAGTGGCAGGTACTATATATATAATCCAATCAGTGGATAACATTATTGGCCTTCAATTAGCGATCGAGAATCATTCCTCGTTGAACTTCCTCAAATCTTGTTCCAACCAGAAATAACAATATCACATGATGATGTGACAAAGGGCTAAAATGCATGTACAAGTTAGACCAAACCTACAAGAATTATGCATGTCTTTGAGTGCCGGCCTCTTCTTCATCCTAAGAATAAAAAGGTCACCAGGTGATGAATGACACATCTGGGCTGGTTCCTTTCTGGCCATCAATTTATTGTGACTTAAATGTGAAAATACAGTGACCCAACATCACCACCCTTTCCTCTCTGCTAGTAATGGCTTCCCATAATTTTAATTTTAGTAGTCATCCTTTCAATGCGCTTTGTCACATTCTACCTTTCTTTCAAACAGATCCTCATTTCATCTCTTGCAAACGTAAGTGGTATTCATCATATTTCCATAACTGCGTATTTGTCCCCCACACAGACACACCCAAAAAAAAATCATTGTATTATGAGCAATTAATTGTTCAATTTTTAAAGACTTATTACTCAATGCTAATGTATGGGTCATACTCTCAATTAGGTATTAGTCTTCGTTTAAGATAAATAACAAATAAGTACCGATATATCTCTCAATGTATGATGTTGGTTCAACGAGTGTTGTGAAGATTATAAAATCTGGATATGGCCGCAGCATGAATAGGGAAAACAGACTGGCATAGTTAACGTTTGTTAGGAAAAGTGTACCACGACACTGTTGCCGTTATGCTGAATTAATAAGCAATTTTGTTCCTATCTGTTGCCCGCGTTATGCCATAACATTGATGCTGGTGGCACATTTTTCCGAATTTTTCACTACCGCCATAGACCACCATAGAATGATAGTTGGAATAATTAAAACAAATACTTAATTTTGATATACATGGTATAACGGGACTCTGATAAAAGATTTGAAAATTGGACATACCAAAATTATTTACAACGTTGAACATATTGGTGAGATTCTTTCTTGTACGTTCTCTGTGGGCTTATCGCCACGGGGTTGCAACTCAAGTAGCTTTAGTTGGCAACATTGCAAATGGTTCTCTTGAAAAGTCGGTACGGATCAACCGGGTTTCCCTTAACCACTCGGGCACTCAGAAAACTTCAATATTTATCACAAATAAGCAGCAGCACGTCGAAAAAAACATGATGGTAGATGATATCATTCTATTGTTAACGTCTCTCACACCCTCCAAAATGTGAACATTAGATGTTAAATAAGGTTATTGCAGTATTAATAGAAACAATTTTTACACAGATCAGCTAACTTAGGCATGTATTTATGCCGAGTTGACAATATTAGTATAGACTCCGACGGGATCCGATTCAGGAGGAAAGAATATAGCTGCATTTTCAATGACTTTGTCGACTACTTTCTTTCACAGTACCAGCACTTGTCATAAACAATTTCAATCAGTAAACCCGCTAGGTCAAATGAGAACAAAAGAAAAACTGACAATTTCATCGATCTATATATATTCACAGTGACCCACCCACATGAAGATGTTCTTCCCGACACCCACCATATGTAATGTCACCTTCCTTGGGTCCATCCCCAGTTCATATGCAGAAACCAATTAAATGCAAGACAAGAACCAGCAATTATACATGACAGTGAGGCAGCTTTGCAAGATGCTGGTCCTCCAGCGCCCATTACATGACAAGCAGTGAGTGTCCTTCTCCGTATAGGACTACAACTTGCTGCCTATGAAGCTCCCAATGTCTCTGATCTGCTGGTGAAGCCATGTCATGTACGCATGTTACCTTCCATGCTTGTTACTGGTGTTTGAGGGACAACTCAATTTTTTTTATGTTGGAACTTGGATGTGTTAAGAGTGAGATGGGGAAAATTTTCGACAAATCTCTAATAGGTGAGATAGATTGATCATAGAAACCACAATTTGATAGTCAACATCTGCATTGGCGAAACCAAATATCACTCACTCACCAAACGCATAGAGTGATGACCATCAATCCCTTTATTTAAGGATATATTTTATAACTTGAAAATTTCTAATTACCGCCTCATTTCTCTCTTTGAATTTTCGTGAAAATTCGCTGTCGTTGATAGCTACAAGGACTGATTGAAGAGGGCGGCATAGGATTTGGTTTCATATTGGGCTGGGCTATTTTCATATGTGTGGGCCGAAATTGTCCAAGACTGATGATGATTTTTTTTTTTTTTGAGTTCTAGAGCAAACATTGAAGTGGTTGATGGGGTGTGTAATGTTGAATTATGGCCCTCCATCTGCAACAAATTAGATATTGTGTAACACTATGATCCCTTGCTTTGATAAACAAAAAGAACGTGGGCCTCATCCAATATTCACATTTATGGCTCCCTTCAACTTCCATGGGCCTTAGCCAATTGCAATTATTTGTTTTGCTTTTACTTCTTTTTTAACCTCACCCATTAAACCAAAAAGAAGGTTTTGTTTCTTTTTTTTTCACTCGACGTTTATGCTCCAAGATAAAATGTGTGTGGGCATTAGGTTCTTTCTTTCTTTCTTTCTTTCTTTTAAAAAAGTTATTTACAAGGCAAGGAGTCATAAATAATTAGTTAGTAAAATTGATAATTGGTGGATTAATGAGGGAAGTCAAACTTCCAACTTCTGCACAAACTTGATTATATGTCTCCTATTTTAAGTTTTATATATTCACTTGCATGTTCTAATTAGCAGTTTAAGTTGTAGGCAAGTTATTCGTAAACGATTTGATTAATTTATGGGCCTTGCCTTTGTATATTATTATATATACACATTAATAAAACCATGCAACTTACAAACTCCCACAAGAAGTCCCCGAAAACTTAGGCCTTTGAGCGTAATTAGGACAAAATTCTTTTCTCCTATCTACTAAATATAATAGAGTAACCGTTCTATATATTAAGATGTTGCTCCTACATTATCATATTCAATATTCTATTTTTCACAAAGATTTTTCTATAATAATTTTTCACACAATAAGAGAATACTATTCCATCCACCCTTTTCTTCTAAACAATCAAAATTCTAAGTCCAATGGCAATTGAGTGGTCTGCCAAAATCATTAATTCCCATCATCATAGTAGCCAAAGAAATTCTCGAAATTTTCTGAACATAACAAAGAGTTGGACCCATCGAGTAGGAGGAGGCCTACTCATTGCAGGCATGGCCTACCACACAGCCCTTTACTCAATTGCATGGATGACCAGACCCGTCAAGTGTGTGAGGAAGATGGGCCCTCATATTACATATAATAATTATATTGCATTCTATAAGGAAAATGAAAGGTGGATTAATTGCACCTGCACGAGGTAATCATGGGCTTGGACCGGCCCACCTGTCTTCCAAACTCATCATTTCTCCGTATAGGCCCACTTCAGGTAGATCCCCCCCAACAAAGTTTTGGGGTTGGTTCCTTTCTGATGACAACGTTGGAGTCGCAGGGGCATTGATTCATTTTTGTAATTAAGCAGACTCGATATACCTTGGCTTTGCTGCATACAACTGATTTTGTAGAGTATGTTTTGATTGCCATAGTTCAAAATTATACAGGTTATTTTCTATTAAAAAAATAGTATATCTAGTAAAACTATGAAATAGATAAGCATATACATTGTAATGTCTTTTGAATGTTACTTAATTAAAATACAAAAAACTTTGACATTTTGAATACTTGATTGATCTAACCATTAAATATTGTAATATCCCTTGTAATATACGAGAGTAAAATCTAATATAAAATTGCAACTATCTTTAAATGTAAATTTTAATTAATTGTTTTTAAAAAATGACTTAACCCATTAATTTATATTTTAAGTCAAGTTTATACAAATATAAATAAGTTAGTTTTTAAGTTAAAATCATGAAGTTGTGAAACTATAGTTTTCACAGCATATATAGTATTCTAGGGATGTTTATAATTCTATTTATTTGGATAACCCTTAGTAAACTAGGTGAGACATCATTTTTAAATGTTAAATAGGTAATTCTATATTTTAGCATATAGGCTGAAACCCCGCTCCCTTTGTTAAGAAAATGTAATCAGGTACTTGTGTTTTCGAATACCTGATACTAATGAACTAACTACGATAGCACACGGCATTTACTACAATAGGTTTTTCTAACAAATTTGGAATAAGAAATGCTTTACCCACACAAGTAAATAAGTTAAATAATAGATTATTTTCAACTTGAGTTAATTGCTCATCTTGGCAGTAGTTCGATAAAGAATAATCAACTAAAATTGGAGGCGCAAAAGAGAGAGAGTGTGTGAGATAGAAAAAATAAACTAAGGCAGACCTCATTGTTTGAGTCGATTAATAAATTAAAAAATTTAGTGAATTTCTCGTTTGGAATGGGCATGATAGGCTACCTAAGCCCACCTTAAAATCTTTTCTTTCATTCAACATTTTGATGAAACGATGTTTTGGACTGTTTATGCATTACACGGAACAAAAAATCTTCGAAGTATGCAATCATTGATAACTATGAGGCCTCCTTGGTTTCACCAAACCTAAAAAACCTATCATCATTAGTAGCCAGCTCTCTTACCACTGCCGTGCCTCACCAATATTTGTTATTATAACTCACTACCCAACCACCAATTGATCTTTCAACCCTCTCCATCATTCCCCCTCTCTATTTTTCTTGCCAATAAATTCCTTGGTTTTGTAACATTTTTCTCAACAATTATTGCAACAAGGCTGCCTACTTTACTGTGTCATATTTTTATCATGAATTCGTAATTTTATCATGTATCGTATTTAGCAGTCAAATTCTCTTTGTGCGTCTTGTTTTTCTCAAACCTAAATATATAGGCCGAAAGAACACTACTCAGCATGTTAAGGCCATTAAACTTTGGGTCTTACAACGGCAATTCACATTTTTTTGAATGATGAAGAATTAGTTTTAGATGTTTTTGATTGGAATAAAATGATTGACAAGTTTGAAAATAGCAGGGTTCTACAATTGCTGCCGGCAATGAATGACAAGAACACCTTAATCAATTGATGTAGGCCCCCAAATAATTTTTATCCGAGTTCATTGATTTGAAATAAACTCGAACAGGACGAAGAACAAGCAACATATTTGTCATCTCATATCAATTTCTGGGCTGAGCTGACCCGACAAAATAATGAAGACAAATTTACTCAGAAGAAAAGGTTTAATCCCATATCAATAGCTCATTTATTGGAAGATCCCTGGGTTTGAAAGCAAAGCCCTAATCGAGCTGAATTTCTTCAAAAAGGAAAAAGACTGAACCATGCGTACTAGTGAGCAATCAAACTGAAAGAAAAACAGTTAGTTGATTAATGAAATTGGCTAGAATAAAAAGCATCGGTCTACGATTAAGCTTTCCACCGACAAATGGAAAAGGTAAAGTTTGGCCTCAGCTTAATAGGTAAACCAACCATCTAAATTATGTTAATATGTATAATTGTATTAATGATATTTAGTTTATTATCATACTCGAAATACTAAAAGAATATCGAAATACTAACAAGTGGCTATTTATTATTCCATGGAAAATGAAGGGTTTCAAAACTTCTCTATAAATTGGAATTCATTTACCTTATTCTAAAAACAAGACAAGAAAGACAAGTGGAGAAAACAAGATAAAAAGATAAGAGGAGAGAAAAAGAGAAAGATAGAGCAGAGATATAGCAATAAAAAGAGGGAAATATTATTCATGAGTTTAATTTTATACTGAGTATTGAGAGAGAGAGAGAGAAAATTATTAAAAATAAGGTTAGCTAATATTTCTCTCTCTTAATACTTTGTATAAGATTAAACTCGTGAATAATATTTTTCCTCTTTTTTATCTCTATTTTGTTACATTCATTGATAATTTTAGTAAGAAGACGTAGATCTACACTATTAAGAAAAAATCAGTAAGTTTTTAGCATTTTCAAGATATGGAAAGTCGAATTGAAAATGAAATATGTTTGAGATTGAAATGTCTTCTATCGGATAATGATAGAAAATATAACAATAGGAATATTCTCCTATTGTAATATTCTCTGTTATTATCCGATAAAAGACATTTCAATCTCAAACCTGTTTCATTTTTAACTCGGGTTTTTCATACCTTGAAAATGCTAAAAAACTTCTGATTTTTCTTAATAGTGTAGATCCATGTCTTCTTATTAAAATCATCAATGAATTTAACAAAATAGAGATAAAAAGAGGGGAAAATATTATTCACGAGTTTAATCTTATACAGAGTAGTAAGAGAGAGAGAAATCTTAGCTAACCTCATTTTAAGTTAAACAATTTTTGTCATACAAGTCCTTGCAACAAGCATGTCATCTACATACAAAGTAATCGACATTATTAAACTTTTGTAGATACACACAGTGGTCCGAATTGCTCATACCAAATCTATTATCTAACATAAACTTGTCAAATTTCAAATACCATTGTCTTGGTGCTTGTTTGAGTCCACATATACTCCTCTTCAATTTGCACACCATATTTTCTTTACCTTTGACTTCAAATCCTTTTGGTTGTTCCATATAGATATCCTCCTCCAAATCACCATGAAGGAAAGCTGTATTTACATCAAGTTGTTCTAAATACAACCCATTTACAACCACAATACTCAAAATAATTCTAATAGATTTTTACAACAGGTGTAAATATATCATGAAAATCAATTACTTTTCTTTAACCAAAACCTATTTCCATAAGTCTTGACTTATACTTTTGTACATCACCGGTTTCAAACTTGATTCGATAGATCCATTTGTTTTATAGAACTTTCCTTTTTGGTGGCAACATTACCAACTCCGATATATGATTCTTCTCTAATGATGACATCTCATCCTTCATGGCCAACTTCTATTTAAGATGAGCTTTATCACTCATGATTTCATCATAGGACTCCATTTCTCGTGCATCAGTTTACAAAATATGTTGTACAATTAAATTTAATTTCTG